>JAQZBX010050500.1:0-19645 GCA_029593785.1 Cabassous unicinctus | reverse complement strand
ATGCCATGTGAGTGCTGCATACATTATCTTTTTGTTACAGCCATACCCCTCTTCCATATGCCAATTTCTGCAATTTAAGGGTAGATTAGATATGCTATTGTAACCAACTGCACCCAAATCTCAGTGGGTTTAAACAACAAGAGTTTATCTCTTAAGTATGCCTCATGTCCTATAGAGGTCAGTGGGGAAGGCTGACAGGTTTTGTCAGCTTATAATGCCTTATAATGAGGGTGCAGAGTTTGCCATGGAGGAAAAGGGAGAGTAGAATTGTGTTTTGGCACAAAAATGCTTCTATTCAAAAGTTCCACATTTGTCCTTGGCTAAAGCAAGACACATGGACACCTTTAACTTCAAGATGGCCTGTGGGTCACAGGGGGATCTTGGAAAGCACTGATGATGTGCCCCACAAGTGTTGGAGAAGGGAGAACATCTGGTAATTGGACTGTGAGATTAAGTTAAAAAAATAGAAATTAAAAAAAGAGTTTTGATCATCCTACTCCAACTTCCTTTTTTCAAATTTTTTAATTAGAGAAGTAGGTTTACAGAAAAATCATGTTAAACATACATGTTCCCACATGCCCCTCTCCCTATCCTTACTCCTCTTTGCTTTTGAATAAATCAGTCTATAGACTTATTTCTGAGGCACAGACTGAAATCATCACATTGCTGAGCTAAGCCCTACGTGATATCATGAGCTCCCAGCATGGGTCCTGTTAGTCTTGGAACAAGGAAGAAAAAGAAACACTCAGTTCTTGAGACTGCATTCCTGCAACAGATGAAAGGGATGGTGCCAGCTTACATGTCCTGGTAGGTTTGCCATGCTTTGGCATATAGTTATCACAAGCACATCGAAACTATGCAACTGTGCATGCATGCATATTTATTTTGTTTGTATGTTTACTTATTATGCAGGCAGAAATGGTGGGGGGAATGTGTTAGAGAAGGATACTGGTTGGCATTAACCATTTTCCCTTAGTTAAGAATACTTACCCATTTACAATGATTTTGTCTGATCCCAGAAAGGGACTCAACATCATTTTTAGGCGGACGCACAATGCACATTTAAAATGGATCTCTCTTTAGCAACATTTAGGTTTCAACTTCATGATGAGCATCAGCAAGCACGTTGTACTGCTGGAAATCTGAAGCCACGTTCTCCTGTATTGACACTTGTCTGAGAGTTTATGCCCCGGCAAACGGCACCTTCCAAGCAAATGTTTGATTTGAGGTTGCTTTCAAAAATACTACAGAATAACTTCAAACCTTTGTCAAAGAAACCACTTCACAGTGGTAGTTTCTGTATTTTTTCTCAAAATTGAGATATTTAGGATAATGACCAATTTTATGGGCACAGTCTTTTATCAGTAAGTCATAAAAAGCCTGAATCTTTGTAAAACCAGATAAAATACCCACAAACTAGTCTCCCCTGTATCTTAAGCTCTTTTGACGATGAAATGGTGAGCCTACCATCAGAACCATCATTTGATGAATCTGCCATTCCCTCTGGATACCAGCGTCTTACTGGAACAGAGGTGGGGGTCAGTGGGGAGATGAGGGGACTTTGGTTCAGGGAAGCAACAGCCAGGCCTAAAAAGGAAGACAGGATTGAGGACCTATAGGGCTGGGGTTAGCCCACAGAGATCAACTTCAGTTATGTACACAGGATCAAAGTTCAGATGACGTGTGCTAAATCTGCGTGGGACTGCAGAGAAAGGGGGTCAGTGTGGGAAGTCATGTGGGCTGTGGAGCCCACTTATTGAGTCAGCAGCCTCTAGTTCCCAAATATCTGCCAAGGGCATTGTGCTCTAAGCCCATATGAGGCACTGGGCAAGGTTTGGTCTCATCAGATTTGCATTTTAGTGGGGCAAAGACTAACAAAGAAATGAGCAAAAATAATAGGAAGTGCTACAATGGGCAGAAAGCAAGGATCACATGATAAGAGCAGAGGAGGCTACTTTGGGGTGGGTGGTGTGGAAAGGCTGATGGACCCCTACTCCAATGCCTCCGCCTGCTGCCTGTGACATGCATGGACCACATCCCAGGCTCCGTGAGACCTGTGTGGCGGTGTGGGTGAGCTCTAGGCAGTGGACGTGAGAGGAAGGGGTGGGTGTCCATTCCAGGCAAATCCACAAACCCTCCCACACATCATCTTCTATATTTTCTCCCACTCTGGGAACTGAATGTGTGTGATACAAAGCCCTAGAAAGAGCAGAGCCACAAGACGGCAGAGGCCTGGAGGAGGCCTAGAGACCCAACAACATGAAATTGTTGCTTGAGTAAGAAATAAACCACTACTGTCATTCACCCAGGGCCAGCCACGTAATTATTGCAGAGCAAAATGATAATGTGGGATACCTTATTTGAAAACCACAACAAAATCTCTTTTCTTTCATCCATGGTCTCTCTCTCAACCTGCCATGAGGTTTTCTATTTGTAATTTAATGTTACAGTCCCTTGGTCCCAGGGACCCTCACAGAGAGAGTGCAGCCCCTCACAGATGCCTGAGGCACAGGGCAGAGTGCCCGACCCTGGCGCTTCCCACTCCTGGTCCCAGGCCTCTGCCCAGGTCAAAGGGCGACATCTGTCATTGGGCAGCGGGAGGAAGACAGCCATCAAGGACCCATCCTGGGGAGGTGAGGGGGACGTGAGTGGGACCACATGCGAACCGAGGTTCCAAGCCCCTCTCAGACTTCGCTAAGAAGGAGAGACGCGTGCTCCACTGTCCCATCCGACTTCCCTTACAAAACACAAGTTAAAGATCCACCATTACCAGTTTCAAGATGGTGACCATAAGCATTAAACCCCAAACATGTGGCCGTCTTCTGAGTGTAGGTCCCTGGGCGATTACACTGGCCGCGTGGCCATGGAGCTGGCCCCACGAGCCCACCACGGTCGAGGTTTGTCAGTCACAGTGGCCAGACCTACCCTGACTCTCAGGTTGAGCCACGTGAAGCTGCCATTTCTGAAGGCTAAAATGAGTTGAGTATCAGCATTTTCATGTACTTCAACCTAAAATATAGATGGTTAAGGAATCAGATTAAGCTGTATATTGATTACTTAAAAGTGTATAAAGCTCCATCCTTTACAAGTTTCTTTTGGCCCATTATCTGACTCATAAAGCAGAAGTGATTTACCCCAAATAAGGGCTGAAAATGAAATCTGGGCCTTTTTCCTTCCCAATCTGGTGTTTTCCCACAGATTCCTGCCTGCTTGCAGTCAAGGGCCCCGGGTCCTATGGGAGCTGAAGGAGCAGGACGAAAGTCAGAGGTGGGACCAAGGAGTAAGCACGGCCCCGTAGACAGGGCAGCCGCCTCCTCTGCCCACCTGCCCTGCCCTCCTTCTGCTCGGCTATTCCTGTGTTCACGAGCAAAGGCCTGCAAGGCTGGCCCATGAGTGCAGGTGACGGGTCATGGCTGAGCGAGCGGGGCAGGGCACATGGAGCGCGTGCCTGCTTCCCTGTTTTTCACCAGGTTAAGTTCCTGGAGGCCTGATTTCAGCAGTCACCTTTAACTGATGCCCTGCAGATCCCGAAGAGCCCACAAATGAGACAGGATTGCTCCTGGCAGGGAGCTTAGTCTAAGGTGGAGCTCCATCCCCCCCGTGGGATGGAGAGAGAACACCGAGGAGATTCCTAAAGTGGGTGGCCTGCTGGGTACCTGCTGCAGGTAAATGCCCACTCCCTGGCCACCTACATCCCCTTTGCTGTGTGGCCTCTAAATCCCCCAGGGTTCAAGAAGAGTTAAACCAGACTCCTGGGAACACTCATGTTTTAATCAAGAAAAACATGCAAGAGCTCAACAGATATATCAGCTAAAAAGTCCTTCTTGAATAAAATATCATTATTTAAGAAATTAAAATCCATAGGATTCAAACATAATTTCTCTTACTAATGATCAGCTCAACTAAGGCAAAATATCTAATTTACAACTTTGTGAATTGAAATAACACCTGAATATTTTATGGTATATATTTATATACTAGATATAGTATGCCCAGTATTAGAGCACAAACACTTGGAACATTTCCCGGTTATTTATGGTCAACATTATAGGCCATTGGTCATCTTAGCCATGGCACCTGTACTCTCATCTTAATTAGACACTGAATGAAAGTTTTCCATAAACAATTTCAAATTTTTCCACAGGAAAGCTGGCAAGAGCAAAAGTTGAGCAGCCTTATAAAAATATGAATAAACAACCAAAACAAATAACAACAAACAAAAACCCCTAAATTGAAACAGTGAAGCAGTGCAATCGAGGATAAGAGAATGAAATAATGAAGAAAGACTTGAGAGAGACATGACACATACGGTTTCATGGTAATAGCCACTCTTTTATTTTGGCTAGAGCTTTCCATCTTTATACTTTCAGGAAGAATCTCCATTGGTGTAGAAACGGACTCTGCCCAGACCAGAACCTTGCTACGTGAAAGGTGGGCAAGCCGCCTCAGCAGCCCTTGGAAATAAGTTAGAAATTCAGAATTTCAGGCTCTGCCCCAGACCTCAGTCAGAATCTGCTTGTTAAGATTTCCAGGTGTTTTGTATGCATATTGGAGTTTGAGAAACGCTACACAAGATCATAAAATTGCTTAATTTCCTGTTAAATTAGAGAAAGTCTTCACAGTCTTAGCAAAAACGTGTAGGCATGAAGGAATTAAAGCATTTCTTTCTGGTCAGTTTTGAAATCTGAGAATTCCTAAGAAGATAAGCATGACCAGTTCTTGACTATTGCTCTTGCCTTTCGAGAGCACATATGCCAAAGGATGATCTATTTGCCTTAAAATCTGAACTCTGTAAGACTTTGGAGCAGTGTGTGCTTTAGAGACTGCAGGCTGTCTTAGTTTGCCAGTCTGCTCCAAGGAATACCACAGACAGTCGACTTAAGCGGATTCAAGGCGTCAGCGGGGTCGTGCGTGCTGCGGCATCCCAGCGGTGGCTTGGCAGCCTTCCACAGCCCCAGCTCTGCCTCCATCACACGACTGTCCCTCTCTGCCTTCTGTGATGTTTTAAGACTCTGTCTGAATTCCCTGTAAGGACTCCGGACATACTGGATTAAGGCCGTCCCAATTGTTGGCCTCATCTTGACAGGATCTCTGAAGACCCTGTTTACAAATGTGTTCCTGCCCACAGGACTGGAGAAGAGGACTTGAACCTGCCTTTGTGGGGAACATGACTCAATCCAACATACAGGCTTGGAGTAGCACATTCGGTGGCACAAGCCCTGGAAGGGAAGCTATTCTTTCATTTCCTCCACATCACGGTGGAAGAGAGAATACCCTAGAGAGGGGAAGGCGACCCCCTTGTTGTAGGAGAGACTGAGGGATGGAGGGCACTGGAGCCTGACAAAGGGCGGACATGCCGCCCCCTCCACCATGACTTGTTAGACTAATATGGGTACCAGCAGGTGCCTCTAAAAATCCCCTAATTTAAAAAAATAAAATAAAAATTTAAAAATCCCCTAGACATGTTGTCCCTCTGCTTTAACCCTCCCAGAAGATAATGCCAAGTTCCTGCCATGGATGGCAAGACCCAGCCTGACCTGGCCTCTGGCTGCCCCTTGGCCCCTATCATGCCCTCTTCCCCTCACTCAGTGGACTCCAGACATACTAGACTCCTCTACATTCCTTCAACATGCCAAGCACATGCCAGCCTCAGGCCCTTTGCACTTGTTGTCATCTCCTTCCCACATATTCTCACAGGGGAGGTCTCTCATCACTTCACTGAGCTCTCCTTATCTTGGCTCTGGCATGAATGTCCGATCTACAATAGCCCCCATCTTCACTCAGAGCTTTCTATTAGTTCACCTACTGCTACATAATAGAGTTATGGTGACTTGTCCATTCACTGATTATCTGACTCCCAGAATATGTGATGCTCACGAGCAGGGACTTGGCCCATCCTCTGCGGTTCCCGTGCCCAATGTCTGGAGTGGGGAGGAAGCCATGCGAGCAGGAGCTTAGCAAACAGTAAGAATGACGATATCAGCGTCCAAGCGAGGGCGGCCAGTGAAGCCCCCAAATCTCTCAAGCTGCTCTTTCGCTAAGACCTGTCACTGACCCTTTACAGCTGCTTTCTACAGCCTCCCCCACACTCGAAACCTCTGTTCCATAGATGAGTCCACTTTCTAATGCTCAGAAAGAGAAAGCAGGACTAAAGTGACCAAAAAGGTGTCCATTTTTAAAAGTATATCCCTAATTTCTAAGCAGAATTTACTGTGAAGTTTTATTTCTTTCTTAAAATGTTTACAAGGTATGTGTATGATTTCCTATAGCTGCTATAACAAATTACCACAAACTTGGTGGCTTGAGATGACAAATATTTATTTTCTCACAGTTCTGGAGGCCAAAAGTCCAAAACTGGTGCCACGGGGCCAGCATCCAGGAGTTGTCGGGGTGGCACTCCCTCTAGAAGCCCTAGACGGGAGCCCGTTCCTTTCTCCCGGCTCCTGGGGGCTGCCAGCATTCCATGTTTGTGGTCATGTCTTCCAATCTGCAAAGCCAAGGTCTTCAAATCTCAGTCTCTCGGCTCCATCTTAACATTGACTTTTCCTTCGTGTGTCTTAAAATATCCCTCTTCCGCCCCCTCCCTCTTATGAAGGAGACACGTGATTGTATTTCGGGTCCATCCAGATAATTAAAAAAATAGTCTCCTCGTCCTAGGAGCTTTAACTTAATCATATCTGTAGAGACCCTTTATTTTGCCACATAAAGAACATCCACAGAATCCAGGGGTTAGGGCAGGAGTATCTTTTGAGGGACCATTTTTAAGCCTGCCACGGTACAAATTTTGTAATTTCTATTAAAGAACAATTCATAAAACATTCAATCATCATTTCAAAGAGGAGAAGAAATTAGGAATCAAAGAATTAATTTTTAGTATTCATGTGTCAAGTTGTATAAATTTTCTTTTCTAAATATTCTTTTTCCTCCAAACAGTATGTGCTTCTTGGAACCACTTTGGGTTTGGTGATATCCAATATGGGAAGAATAATTATAGTTGCTTCTGATTGAATAGGGTATTGGCTTTTAAAAATGCTGACTGCAATTAAATTGTATTGTTGGAAAATAAAATTTAATGATTTCTAGGAAAGAAAAATGTTTGGTGTTCTGCTTTTAAAATATATATGTTTGCACATAATAGAAAAAATAGGTCTGTGTATTTTTTCATAATATGAAGCCGCCTTTAATTTTTTATATGAAATTGATACAAAGAAAGCAAACTACATTATACAAGTATACTATTTGACTAGTAATATAAATATATTTCTAGTCATTATGATTTTTTCTGTTTTACTTTAAAAAGAATACAGTTTGAATTAATACAGGGATTATGGATGTTTGAGAGACATTTATGCTTCATTTAGTACTTTTATGTTGGTGGAGAACAGAATCTGCTCATTATTAACAGATTTAGTTCTTTGGCAAAAATCATGTAAGAGGAAATTGTGAATGCCATGAATAATACTGAAAACTCACACATAGATCCAGAAAAATCTTTGACTGCCTTAAATTTTAAATTATTTTGAACCTTTTCAAAAATTTTTTTAGTATGCAGTTATTTGAAATGTCATTATGTTATTTTTTAACAAGAGGAATTATATTGAGAGTTGTGAAGAGAAAAGAAAATGGTGTGAAAATATATTTGGTTGAGATTATTCTAATTTCCTTTTACCCTTGAAGTCGTATAGTATGATTGTTTTCTTCAAACCAGGACTTCTAAACATCTCACATTCCACATTTCCTCCAATTCTAGGATGCCTGCTTTTATTTTTATATTTTAACATTTCTGAAGTTAAGAAACATATCTGCTACAAGGGAAGGACTTATGTTAAGGTAACCTGGGACAAGTACATCTCTATCCAAGTAAAAACAATCACTGAGGTAATGGGTTTTCACTGGATTGTCACCACATTTGAGTTATCTTCATTGGTAGTTCCACACGGAGTTGATTTGTAGTGTTAGTAAATAACTTTAATTGTTGGTTAAATGTCTTCCTTGAGATGTCATAATAATTTCCCATTGGAACCAAAAAGTAGATGCCTCTCACATGCCAGTACTCCAACCACTAGCAGTAGACATTGCAAAGTCTATTTAGAAAAGGTTGGTGTCCTCAAGTATTATCATTCAGGTATTGAACATTTCTACCAAAGCATTGGTCTTGAATATAATGTTTGAAGAAAATTCTCCATGACTTTGGCTGTAATGATCAATGCTACCTCTTTGCTCCTGGAAGTCACTTATGTCAGCCTCAACTCTTTAGCCAGGGTTATGGGTGATAGAATTGCCTCCTAGACGTTCTTCTGGTAAGCCCAGTTGGAGTGTGTACAGTTGCTAATACGTCCTGCTGTACCTGGACCATCGTCTCTGCCAGGAGGGAGGGTCCATACAGAAACTTAAAGAGAAATCCACCTGCCTTTCTAGGGTATCCCTTAGAGTTTACGGACTCGGCATCTGGTTTGGTCTGGGACCCTGGGGAAGCATGGCTGAGATCAATACTGTAGGTTAGCATCATTCTTTTACTTGGAATACTGTTGGTAATAACCTTAACTGAATGTGAAATGAGACAAATTGAACAGATTTTGTCCCAGCCTCTGTCACCAGGTTAATTAAAGTGGCTGATGAAGTGGTGTATTCATGGGGAAATTTGCCAAAAGTCATAATGGCATAAAAATGAAAGGAGGATTTTGTTGGACAATTCCGCATGGGTTTCTCATGTTTCTTCAAGTCTTGTGAGCAAGGCACTGACTGCCCTTTGTTCTGAACAAACATTTCGAGGATGTATATATAGTGGACAGCTTTGGAAGATGTCTGGAGCAAAGGAGGGCAGGCTTACTGATCATTACAAATAATTTGGATTTTTAAGGTCAGGGTTCCTCTCCTGTAAAACAGGCTACTGTTTGTGTAGGTATCATCTGGCTCTCTAAATCACTCTGGGGTGTTGGGGCTCAAGGAACTGACCCAAAAATGCTAATTCTCACACTGTTGCCATGAGTAATAGACCATCCTGCATCTCTGATCCAGGAGCTTTGTGTCTTCCACCAGTATCCATGAACCTGTGAAAGGCTAACATGCTAGCTTGCAAGTTGGCGAAATCTCAGAGCCTTCACAGTGTGTGTGACATACAAGAGAAGCTGTTTAACTTTCAGAAAATGCTAATCATTAAAGAAAAAGTTAAACTGAGTTTAGCTTGACAAAAAAACATAAAGAATTTCCTTGTTATTCCCTAATATGCTTCAGAAGTATAACCACCAGCCTTAAATGTGGTAAAGTGTTCCAAATATCAAGCCCTTGAGATGGAAAGACGAGTGTGCACATCATGCTCCTTATAAATGTCGACGGTCAAAAGAATGTTTCGTCCATGAGTTCAAACAGGATTTAGAATTAAACCTTGATTATAGAAATGAGGAAAGTGGGAGGGTATTGTATGGAGAAATGGGTGTTGTTAATTTTTTTTCAAAGTATGTTTAATGTAGAATATATTTCTTTCTCAAACACTTTTCATTACCTTAGCAGTACAGCTCATAACTGTGAAACTTTGGACTTGAAAGATTATGATAATTTCTTGTCTCAAAGATAATTTATTGCATCTACAAAAATAATACTCTTGTAACTTTACCCTCTTCAAATTCTTAGAAAGAAAAGGAGAAAGAGAATGAGATAGAAATAAAGAGGATTGGTTTAGATCAGAATGGAGTTTGGAAAGTGAGAAGTTTCTTATTTTTCTTGTTTTCATGTTTCTAGTTTTATGCTTTATAATACACACTAAGGATTTCTTTATAATTTGTTGCATAAGTTTTGGAACCAGAATCACCCTTTATTTCCATTTTTGTTCTTACTTAGTACATATTTGAAATTATAAAAGAGCAGCACACCATTCTTAAGATATTTAGGGTAGTTTCCAAAATCCAAGGGGGCACCACACCAAAGAGTAACTGGGCTTTTTTCCTGATATTCCAGAGTAAACAGTAGTTTTGCCAAAGAGAAACAAGTACAATAATTTTTCATCACCCTAGTAACACTTTCCAGGCACTTTGACCAGGTCATTTTGTGTCAATAACATAATTCTCTATAAATAATCTTCAAATTAAGATCCCCCAGGGTAAACTGGAAATAGTTGAACTATCATTAATATTAATATTGATGAAAAGTTCTGGCTATCCTTGTTATACGTGGCAATAAAGCTCACTACCTGTGCTTCTTTAGTGCTGCACAGAAGTATACGTCTATCAACTTTATCACATTGTATTTTTACCACTTTTATTGTTGTTCTTGTATGTCTTTCAGAGCAAGGTTACACATTTTTCATGTTTGTATTTTTATGTAGTGCTGATAAATGCTTATTTAATCAATGACTGGAAAACTAGCAAAAAAAAAAATACATAATACAAATACTAATTGCTCTTCTATTTACACTTCATTTGCCAAAGTAAGATTCAACTTTAATTTGCTTCTGAGATACAGGTATTAGCACTGAAGATACACACTGAGCTTAAGACTTTGCAACAAGCACAGATTGAGCTAAACCCTCGCTTGTTTTTATTGACTGCTTCCTCTTTTATGTTTACTTAGCTCTGTGGATTATGGTTGTGTATTTCTCTGTAACAGCTCTGCTTTTTTTGCCTATGGAGTGAATGCAGTCTAAAGTTTAGTTGTTTATCTCTACCTGCATAAACAGGGAAGGCTCGACACAAGGTGGACCATGAGCCAGCCAAAGACGTACCAAAAATTAGGAAGTAGACTAGACAGGAATTGCTCATCTGAACCAGTGATCACACATCTTAACTTAGTGGAAAGAGGGACAATGGCATGTGAGATGTTGGATTAACTAAAATGTTCCAAGAAAATAGCTATTTCTGCAGATGCAATGCATCATCTTGTGGCATAGGAAGCAAACTCTCAAAAACGGGCAATTTTATATTGCTCAACCTAATAATTAGAAGGAATTATAATAAGACCTAACAAAGCAAAGAGTAAGTTGATGTGAGACTCCCACTGGCTGGCACTTGATTGCCAGGGGTCTACAGTGGACAGGAGGAGGGTGCTGTGTATTGTATAGCCAGGCTCACCATTGCACCACTGAGTCTTTGCTAGACTATAGCTAATATTTCTACACTGACTCAATTGTTGAGGAAGAGAGTGAATTACCTGGAGGATGTCTGAAAACAATTCTCTTGGTAAATGTGATATGATAACAGTAAATGTTCACCTTTTACCATGAGATTTCTTGGCTCCAAAGGAGCCAGTTTGCATACTGGGACATAGAAGAAATATATTCCAGTATGATTTCATTTATTAATAAATCTCCCATCACCCTAAATTGGAAATCATCTCCAGCATTGAACAGATGCCTGCTATGGTTGAGGCATCATGTTAGGGTCTGGAGAGGATGTAAAGAGGGATAGGGCACTATTACTGCCTTCTGGAACTTTAGAGTATTACTGGAAACAAGATATGTGTCACAAAAATGAGGGAGATCAATATACTTTTCAGTAACTTTTAGATTCTGAAATAATATAACTTATTATTATTAATTACTATTGCTAAATATCATATACTATTGCATAAACCGAAATTCAGTCTTTTGCTATGGAATTTGGGTGTGTGGCCTCATTGCAGGAATGGGCACACTCCAGGTCTGATCGACCTGTGGGAAGAACTGGTCTTGGCATCCAGGCTGTCCTTATCCACTCAGTTTCTGAACCAACTGACAATTAAAGCAAAAGACCTCAAGTGGAGAATCAAAATGCTGTCTTTTTACAGAAAAGCATTAGAATAGAAGAAGTTGTCTAAAATCAGAGTACAGGCAGTCTTTTCCAACTGCACCCCAGAATGACACACACGTGTCCCCAATCATCCCCACGGGTGGGGCCAAGGAGGAGATGTGTTCTCAGCTGGCAAGCCCACCCCTAAGACTCAAACTGAGCATTCCTGGTTCATTCTTGGGAATTAGGAGTTGGGCAAGCCTTCCTCCACCCTCAGCTGAGAGTGGGTAAATGAAAGGCACAGAGGTTCTGACACTCCTGACACCAGATACCATCCAGGTCTCAGTGAATGAAGCCAGGGGTACAGTGCCCACAGCTTCAACAGCAACATCGAGTTTTGTAAACTACAAATTGTGTAAAGAAAAAATACATTTAGGATCAAAATTCAGGAGCAATAATGGAATGCTGGCTTGGACAATGTTGTTCAAGCAGGCCTCGTAAGGTACCAAAATAACAACCACAGATCCAAGCTTTCAAGATAAAATCCCACTCCCTCACTTTTCCCTTAATGAAATTAAATTTCCAATTACCTCCCTGGCCGTGGATTCTCAATAAAGTAGCAGAACTTCATGTTAAAATGTTAATTTCCACATATAAGTCACGGAGGTGGCAGCAGAAGAACCAAGAGCTCCATAATTGCTACTTACAGGATAATTAAGGGCTTAATATTATGAAAGTTAATTATAAAATTATATTAATTACTTTTAATATCCCAATAGTCCTTCTGTACTTGATGTCTGAGAAGAACACAGTCCCTAGAGAAGCCTGCAGGGAAAACGGAGAGTCCCACTGAAGTTTTAAGGGATGGATCAGCACCCTCTTTGGTCTGTACTCCGATTGTAGAAACACAGGAAAGAAGCAGAGCTGTGCCTATAAATGTCACAGATTCTTGAGCTCCGGGGCGTTGGATATGGAGGTGGGATGAGTGACAGCTGCTCTTAAATGAAGACTGGCAGTAGAAAAAAAAAAATGTTTCCAAGGCCAAACGGCAAGCCCCATCAACTACCACTTTATAAACTTTATCAGGCTTTAGGATATATGAGTGGTAATTTTTAAATTATATGTAATCATGATGTTTTTGGACTCTAAGAGCTTTCTTAAATGGAAGATTTGATAATGCATTTAAGTGTCCAATTAACGGAGATAATGAACTGTCTTCTGGTCTGTTTCTAACTAATTCTGAGATCTATGGCATGGAGAATCGGTTCAACGCTGAAACACAGTACTCCTCTCCGTCACAGGCTACAAGCCTGGGCTTTGTCCTGGCCCTTTAACACGTTCTCGTTGTGACATTGTTAAGGTCTTCCTCTCTTAAACTCATAAACTATAATTTTGTTTGGGTTTGCTTTATTTCTTCCAAATGCAGGGGAAATCTTCAGGTTTTAATCTTTCCACTGAAAAGGTATGTCTGCTAGAAAGAGCAATGAGGGCTTGGGAAATCACTGAGAGAGAAAAGGACCCGCTTTCATGAAGCTAACGAAGGCCTGGCCGTCATGCATCGCATTAACGTCTGAGAGAAGCAATGGAAGACTTGCTCACACAGGGACTGACGCTTTGTCCTTGTCATCAAAGAGCCTTGGCAGAAGCATGAGCTCTAGAGGAAGGTCTATTTCCCACTGTGGGTTAGTGTTTTGAGGCTCCCCAAGACCATTTTCAGGTCCCATGACTCACTACACAGAGTCATGGGACTCAGAAAAGGCTGCTATTCTCACAATTACAGTTTACCGCAGTGAGAGATTCCAGGCTAGAATCAGCAAAGGAAAAAGACACGTGGGGCAAAGACCGGGAGAAACCAGGCATACGCGTGAGGCAGTCCTCTCCCAGAGGCATCACGTAGCTGTGCTTAGTCCTCCCAGAAATGATGTGTGATGACACGTGAGAGGCGCCACTAACCAGGGAAGCTCATCTGAGCCTCAGCGTCCAGGAATTTTGGGGGGGATCAGTCAAGTAGGCATGAAGACCGCATGTGACTGGCCAGTTAGTCAATCCCTGGTCCCCCAGAGGTCGAGCTTATACAGCAGGGTCTAGGGCTTCAGGCATGCAAAATACTTCTATCAATCAGGATATCCCAAGGGCTTAGAAGTTACCTTCCAGTAACGTCAAGGGCTCCTCCTTTCTTTGTAATGGGTTTGATTAACCCATTCTGCCAGGCTAATCCATTATTCAGTTAGTAACTCAACCTCCCTAGGACTGAGTTTTCTCCACTAGAAAACTAAGTTAATAAAAAAATATCTGTGTCAACAGGTTATTATGTGTTCAAAATATTATATGTAAAGTGTTCAGAGCAATATCTAGCCCATAAGGATAGCTCTGTTATCCTTTTTAAAATTTTATACTTTAAAATATACACCACTTCTGGGAAAATGGAGTATATGTATGATTCCTCTTACAAAGTACCACTAAAAGCCCTGCACATTAAGTACAAAACAAACATAAGAAGACACTGAAAGGCGGCTGGAAAAGGGAACACTGGCGAGTAACCTGTACACCCCAGGAATGACATGGCAGTGGGTTCTCTGAGTTTTCTTTTGCCTCATATTTTCCAGACTAGGAGCTAAAGAAGCTGGCAAGCCTGAAAGTCCCAAGAAAAGCCTCCTTTCTTTAGCCAAAGAACAGGAGAAGAGAAACCTAGGAAAGGCAGAAAACTTCTAGACAATAATTGTTCTACTCCAGGCAAACACCACAGAAAACACTATGGTGCCCACATCCCCCATGCCAGCAAAAGCCAGTGGAGGAATCTAAACTTCACTCTCCCCAGACTCAATGAGGCGCACAATGCCCCTGCTGGGGTTGGTGTCAGGAGAGCTGAGCAGAGAGCAGGGACTTTCAGCCCCAATGGGGAGTCATGAGCACCCCCGCCTCACAGAGTCAGTGCAGACCACATATGGAGCCTGGAATTCCAGGACCACAGAGACAGGAAATATCCCTCCTCTTACCAGTTGGGGTACTGCCAGAGATTTTTATCACCATCCAAAGTTAATGCGACCAGAGAACATGCTTCCTTCTGTGGTGTTAGAGGAGGCCACACGGGTCATAACTCCTACACATTCCAGCCAGTGGTATCAGTGGTATCAGCAAGGCCTACTGGGCAGCTGGGATTCCCACTCCCACCCAAAAGCAACAAGGAAGCACACCTTCCATCCAGTGTCAATGAAGGGTGCCTGGGCAGAAGAGAAAGCATGCAAAGCAATAATGGCCAAAACCAGATGTTCATGGTATATAATCCTTTTTTTATGCTGATGAACTCAGTTTAATATTATTTTTTGTTTATTTTAGCATCTATATTCATAAAGGAAATTGCTCCATTGTTTCTTTTCTTTTGATGTCTTTGTCTGGTTTTGGTTTGAGGTAATGTTGTTGAGTTGGGAAGTGTTCCTTCTTCTATTTTTGTTGTTGTTGTTGTTGTTGTTGTTGTTTTTGGAATAGATTGTGAAGAATTTGAAGTTATTTATTATTTAAGCATTTGGTAGAATTCACCATTGAAGCATCTAGCCCTGGGCTTTTCTTTGTTAGGAGTGTTTTTATTATTAATTCAAAATTTTGTAAGTGTTATAAGTCTGTTCAGATTTCTTTTTTATCTTCCTTTAGTCAGTTTCAGTTTAGCTTGGATCATTCTAGGAATTTGTCCATTTCATATAGATTATTTAATTTGTTGGTATACAGTTATTTATATTATTGTCTTATACTCCTTTTTAGTTCTGTAATGTTGTTAGTAATGTCCTACTTACATTTCTGATCTCAGTAATTTGAGTCTCTTTTTCACTTAGTCTGTCTGGCTAAAATTTTGTCAATGATCTTTTCAAATAAGCAATTTTTGTTCCATTGACCTTCTTCATTATTTTGATATTCTCTATTTCGTTCATTTCTCCTTCATAGTGTTTTAGATTTAGTGTTGTCTTCTTTTTCTCTTAACATTTGATTATTGATGTGAGATCTTTCTGCTTTTAAATGTAGCTGTTTAAAGCTATGAGTTTTCCTCTGAGCACTGCTTTAGCTATAGTCCACATTTTTGGTATGCTATATTTAATTTTAATTAATCTCAAGCTCTTTCATAATTTTCCTTATGATTTATTCTTTACTTCATTGGTAATTTATGAATGAGTTGTTTAATTTTCATATATTTGTGGATTTCAAATTTTTTTCTTTTGTTACTGATTTTTAATTCATTCCATTGTTGTCAGAACATATACGTCCTATGATCTCATTCATTTAACATTTATTGACATTTGTTTTAAGGCCTAGCATATGGTCTATACTGGTGACTGCCCCATGTGCAGTTCAGAAGAATGTGTGTACTATTTCTATTGAATAGAATGTTCTACATATAGATGTCTGTAAGTTCTAGTTGGTTTATAATGTTGTTCAAGTCTTCTGTTTCCTTGTGGACCTTAGATCTAGTTGTTTGATCCGTTATCGGTAGTTGTATATTGAGGATTCCAATTATCATTTTAGAACTATTTTTTTCCCTTCAATTTTGACACTTTTTGAGCCATGTATTTTGGAATTATGTTGTTAAGTTTGTGCATGCCTATAATTGTTTTATCTTCTTGATGTGTTCATTATTTTATCACTATGTAATGCCCTTTTTTGCCTTTTGTAACAAATTTTGTTTTAAAGTCATTTTGTCTACAGCTCTTTTTATTTCTTTTAACTGTTTACATGGTATATCTTTTTCCATCCTTTTAGATTCAACATATTTGTGTCTTTGAATGGAAAATGTGTCTATTATAGGCATATAGAGTTGGATCATTTTTTAAAAACACATTTCATCTTTTAATATTAGGTCAGTATCTGCCTTTTAATTTGAGAGTTTAATCCATTTACATACAATGCATTTATTGAGAATGTAGGGTTTATGTCTGCCATTTTACTATTTGTTTTCTATATGTCTTATGTGTTCTTTATTCCTCTATTCCTTCATTCCTGCCTCCTTTTGTGTTAAGTAGATATCTTCTGCTGCACCATTTAAATTCCCTCATCATTTTTTCCTGTGTATTTTTTAGTTGTTTTCTTAGTGGTTGCCCTGGAGGATACAATTAACATCTTAATAATGATATAATTTGGATAAATGAGCAAAATGTTCCTATATAGCCCTGCCCTTTCTCTTATGTTGTTTTGTCACAAATTGAATCACTATATTGTGTGTCCTTCAAAATTGATTTATAGTTATTGATGCTTAAACTTTTCTTTTAAATCATATAGAAAAAAAAGTGTTACAAACTAATAGTACACTTATAATCTTTTTTATATATGCATGTAGTTACCTTTACAAGTGCTTTTTATTTTTTGTGTGTGGGTTTGAGTTATTGTCTAGTGTCTTTACATTTCATCATGAAAGACAACCTTTAGTATTTCTTGTAGTTTAGGTCTGCTAGTGACAAACTCTCAGTTTTTCTTTATCTTGGAATGCCTTGATATCTCCATTTTTGAAGGATAGTTTTGTCAGATATAAAATTTTAGGTTGATAGGTTTTTGTTTTTTTTATTTTGTAAGAACTTAAATATGTCATTCCATGGCCATCTGGCCTCCATGGTTTCTGATGAGAAATCAGCTGGTAAGCTTATTGAGGGTCCCTTGTGAGTGATGAGTCACTTCTTGCTGCTTTCAAGATTCTCAATTTGATGTTCTTTTGACATTTTGATTGTTATGTGTCTGTGTGAGGATCTCTTTTCACTTTTTGAAGTTTGTTGGGCTCTTTGAATGTGTAAATTAATGTTTTTCATCAAATATGGGAAGTTTTAGACCATTATTTCTTCAAATATTATTTCTCCCACTTTTTCCTTCTTCTCTCCTTCTGACACTCTCATGTCCTACAGATCTCTAAGGCTCTCTTCAATTTACTTAATTCCTTTTTCTTTCTGTTCCTTGGAATGGATACTCTCAATTGACATATATTCAAGTTTATTGATTCATTCTTCTACCAGCTCAAATCTGTTGATGAGGCCCTCTAGTGAATTTTTCATTTCAGTTTTTGTACTTTTCAACTCCAGAATTAACTATTTTTTATCATTTAATTTCTGATTGCTATTGTCTATTTGATGAGACAATGTTCTCAAGTTTTCTTTCAGTTCTATAGACACGGTTTTCTTTAGCTCTTTGAACATATTTAAAATAGCTTATTCAACATCTTGTTCTAATATGTCCTCTGAACTTTCATAGGGACAGTTTCCACTGATCATTTTTCCCCTGTATATGGGCCATGCTTTCTTGTTTCTTTGCATGTCTCAATTTTTTGTAGAAAATGAAACATTTTCATTATTATAATGTGGCAATTGCTGAAATAATATTCTTCTCTCCCACTAGAATTTATTATGGCTGCTCTTGTTAAAGTTATTGTTTGTTTTTAGTGACTTTTCTGAATGAAATCTGTACAATTTATATTCTCTGTCACATGTGGCCACTGTCTCTCCTGTGTTAGCTTAGTGTTCAGCACTATTGGACAGAGAGTTCTTGTCTGGAGTCACTAAATCTCCAAAACTTTGAAGAGTGAATTTACGTGTTGTTGGGGTGTGTGGTAGGTTGAATTATGTACCCCAGGAAAAAAAAAAAAACATGTTCATAATCTTAATTCATTCCTGTGGGTGTGAACCCATTGTAAATAAGACCTATTTAATTATTCTTAATTATGGTGCTATGAATAGTCCTAGCCATGAATTTTGTACATATGCATACATTTCTACTGGATATATAACTAGAATTGGAATTGCTGAGTATAGGGAATGTGCATGTTCACCTTCAGAATATACACCAAAATAGGTCATTAAAGTGATTTGCACTCCCACCAGCAATATCCCTAACACTTGATTTCTTTTTCATTAAAAAAAAATTAACCATCCTTTTAGGGTGTAGTGATATTTCCTTGCTGTTTTAAAATGGATTTCCCTGGTGACTAATGAGGTTGAGCATCTTTTCATATGTTTCTTGGCCATTTGTGAAGTGCTTGTATAAAGCTTTGACCTATTATTCCATTGTGCCACCAGTCCATTTCTTACTGACTTTTTGGGGTTTTGCATATATTCTGGATATGTCTATTATATGCTACAAATATCTTCACCCATCGCAGTCTTGCCTTTTGATGATCAGAGTCTTTGGATGAACAGAAATTTGTCATTTAGATGGAGCCCAATCTACAATCTTTTATTCTGTGGTCATGTTTCTTTCTGTTCTACTTAAGAGACTTTCCTTATTCCAAGACCATGAAATTTCCTTCTGTACAATTGTCTAAAACTTTTCAAAATTTTGTTTTTTACATTTAGATTAACAATCCACTTGCAATTGATATTTTTTGGTATGACACAAGGTACAGGTCAAGTTCCATTTTCCCCCACATAATTTTTAAAAATAATGTCATTTCCCACAATGCTGTGCAGAGCCACCATTTGACACACACTAAGTGCTCATATGTGTGCAGATCTGTTCTAGCCTTGCTCTAAATATCTGTTCTTTTGCTAAGGTCATGCTGTTTTAATTCTGTAATGTTATAAAAATTAATATCTAATAGACTGCCTCAAAAGTTTTTCTCCTTCTTCAACATTTTTCTTGGCTATTCTTGGCCTTTTGTATTTACATATAACTTTTAGAATCAATTATTCATATTTTTAAAATAACTGCTGAAATTTTTATTGGAGTTATATTGAATTTATAGATCAATTTGGAGAGAATTGACACATTTAAGTAACAATTCTCCTAATCAATGGATACCTCTAACTTTAGTTAGGTCTCTAATTTATTTCAATGATTTTTATAATTTTCTCTGTAATGTTTTACATATCTTTTGTCAGTTTTATTATTAAGTACTAGGTTTTTCTACAGCATTTTAAATGGCAGGAATTTTAGTTTTTATTTTTTCTGTTTGTTGCTGGAATTTAGAAATGCAATTGATTTTT
>JAQZBX010050499.1:0-19637 GCA_029593785.1 Cabassous unicinctus | reverse complement strand
ATCTAATCTGTTAATCTGTGCATGATTGAATTATGATTAGGGCGTTGACTGGGCCGTGTCAGTCAGTAGGGCATTGAGCCCCACCCCCTGGTGGGTGGGGAATTGAATATAAAAGGCAAGGCAAAGAACAGAGTTGAAGCAGTCTTTGAGAAGCAGCTTTGATGTTAGAAAGAAGGCCCCAAGAGAAGAGAAGCAAACCATTCGCCTAATCGTCTACAGCTAACCTTGTAGAGGAAACAGGAGCTAAGCCCGGAGAGAAACGCAGCCCCGGGAAGAGAGGAACTCCAGAAGCCTGAACCCTGGCAAACGCTGGCAGCTGTCTTGCTCCAACACGAGACAATGGACTTTGGTGAGGGAAGAAACTTATGCTTTATGGCCTGGTAACTGTGAACTTCTACCCCAAATAAATACCCTTTATAAAGACCAACCCATTTTTGATATTTCACATTAACACCCCTTTGGCTGACTAATACAGCATGTATTCCAAGAACAAAAGATGATGAAGTTTAAAGAAGATAGTAAGCACGCTGCCAACTACAGCGGATTGTCTCAACAAAGAGAAAGCCTCAGAATAAAGTAGGAAAATGGCTGGAGTATGGTTCTGTAGAGAAGACTTCTGTATCTCAATTTGGCCAAGACTGCTCTCTAAAATCAGCAGCTGAGCCAGCAAAATTTCTACTCCAGGACACTTTCAGGAATAGACAAAGAATTTGTATGCATCCTTATCCCATTCCCCATGTCCGATTTATATAACTGAGAAAATATAATCCACTCTGTAGGGGAAACCCAAAGAAGATAAAGAGCTTAACTGCTCCAACCAGTAAGTGCCATTTACAGGGAAAAAGTGAAGTCGTGCAGGAATGGAGTAAAGTCCCTCAGCTTTCCTTAAAGGCCAAGATGAGAAAAGCCAGTGCTCCAGAAGGCAAAGGGTACTACTATGGTCAATTAGAGCTGGGTTAGAAGCAAAAGGTAAGACCCCTTCGCCCACCCGTCAAGGGATGGGAGACATTCTTAAATTAGAAAGCCCCAAGGACAGCTGGGCTGTAACCAACAGATACCTAGAATGAAAGGGCAGAGGGAGGGGCGCCTTACTACTGAATTAAAACCAAATATTTAAAGCACAGCCTCCTAGAAGTCGGTGGGGCGACTCTATACACCTAAAAGTCTGAGGGTTCGTGCGATTTATGTTTTTACAAGAGGGCGGCCTTGGAAAAGGCCCAAGACATTCCACATACTTTCGGACAGGTTGAAAGATTGGAGATCCCAACCAGCTCACTTGCCATTAGGAGAGGAGTCTTGTAGATCCAACTTCCGCCTAACCGGAACACTCGCTTACCCGGAACACGCAGTAAGAAAGCCGAGAACCCCGCCCAGCGTGTGATCCCGCCTCTCACGCTGCGTCTGGGCGTAAACCGGCGGCGGGCGGGGCGAGAGATGGAGCGCGCATGCGCGATAGCGCGGTGGCGCAGGTTGGCTGAAAGCGAGTGAGTCTCGTGAACAACCAGGGAGCGTTCGGCCGCGACGAGAACCTTGATTTGGTAAACCGAAGGCACGGAAACCAAAGAGTCCTCTGAGAGCGTCCAGTCCCCGACTTCCCTCGTCGCGGGGAGCCCTCTGCAGCTCGGCTTTAGCCAGGAAACGCACGCCTTCTTGGCTATATAAATTAGAATTGGTAAAATACACTGCAAAGTTTAGAAGAAACTGGCACATCACTTGGAAAGGTTATTTGGGGTGGTGGGGATGGTGGTGGTGGTCCTTAGTTAGGCACTTACCGAACATTCGTTCTTGTCAGTAAACTAGACTGAGAACTATTCTGTCCTTAGTGATTTTCCACAGAGTTCTGAAGAATTGTCGTAGAAAGTATTTGAAATGGATCACAAAGAACTTCTCCAAATGGGAACGGTGGGGATTGCAACCTTAAGTCCAAGGTTTAAAAAAAAAAAAAAAAAAATCTGTGGGAAGAAACTCGAATGAAATTCATGGGTAACACCTGTGTAAATAGATGCCACCCAAATGAGAATAAAGGCTCTTTATTCAAAGCTTGCTCTAGCAAGGAAGTCAGCCACCCGTTTGGCAGCAACTCAAAGGCAGGCAGAGGAGTGGGAAAGCTTTATGGTGGAAAAAAAGGAAAACTCCAGGTATGCCCTCACTGGAGGGGTCTAGGCATAGGGAAGCTGGGAGGTGGGCTAGCTAGAAGTGGGGCATTCTATGTGATTGGTTAGGGGAGCATATTTGCCTTTCTCTGGTTGGTCCTAAATTGGAAGAAGCAGGAACAAAAATTAGGGAAGCTGTCAGTTATTGACCAAATCCTGGCCATTTTGGACCCATGGTTGTAAGGATTATGGTTTGGCTTCCTGACCTGGTTCCTGCAGATAAGTGGTTTGTTTGGCTTCCTGCGTTGCAGATTGTAAATCAGAGTTCTATTTTTATATACAGCCTAGCCATTGTCCCGTTGTATTTTCTTCTCACATACCTAATACATTTTAACAGTAGTTTTAATGCCCTTTTTTTTTTTTTTTTTTAGCCACTCACTGCCAGTCTTGTTATCAGAAATGGAAACCAGCTACTAGTGCCTTCTATGCAACATTATGTTAGGTTCTGGGAGGAATCAAAGACAAATGATCCCTTCTCTCTGGAAGTCGGCACAGTCTGCTATGTATAGGAGTCTTTAGAAATCATCAAAGCAAAATTAGTGCATTCTAGGCCTCTCTTTTAATAGTGGCACTTTGCAGGAGAGAGTTTAAACTAAAATATAAACTATAATCCACACTTAGTGGCAATGCTCCAATATGTATTCATCAATATGTAACAAATATACCATACTAATAAAGGATGTTGTTAATGTGGAAAACTGTGGGAGGGGTAGGGAGTGGGGCACATGGAAATCCCCCCAATTTTTTTGTATCATTTATGTAATCTAAGTATCTTAAAAATAATAATGGCACTTTGGAAGACTCCCATCTAGTTCTGAGTAGGCACTGGCTGGTAGTTGTCTTGTATTAGTCCTTGTGAAAAAGCGTTAAGTTATGACAAATCACTAAGCATGTATATGAGTGTAGTGTAGATCCTAAGTCTACACTGGGTAGTAAGATGGAGCACTAGTTAGAGCAGCCTTTGCTCCTATCTTCTCTAGATAAGAAGCTAAACTGTTATATCAAATAGATTATCTCAGATTTAGTCCTTACTAAAGGTGAGTCTTCTAGAGTGTGATTCTCCAAGCTTTTCTGAAGATTGTATCAGAAGTTACCTGGGATGCTTGTTTAAAATGCAGAATCTTGGTGCCTCCATCCCAAACCTGAATCAGACCCTCTGATGATACAGTCCAGAACACTATAAAATGTAAATCAGTGCTTGTATTTTTACCAAGCACCCACTGCACTGCAAAAAACCATCCTCCTCTACCAGTCCCTGAATGGTTTATTCTTACCTCTCTCATATCACCTTATTCCACTCTCCCCCTTGCCTGCTAAGCTTCAGCTACATTTGGCTCTTTCAGTTATTTCAATGTCAGTATGCCCTGGCTCCTTCATCTGGTGGCCTCTGTCTAGAAAGCATCCCCATCCCCCTCTTTAAGAAAAAAAGACTATAGGCTCAACTTAAATGTCATCACCCTTTTGTTCACTCAGCATAATTCTCTGGAGATTTATTCAGGTTGCTGTAGGTATCAACAGTTTATTACTTTTTATTGCTGAGTAATATTCTCTGATATGCATGTACCACAGTTTGTTTAACCATTCACCCACTGAAGGACATCTGGGTTGTTTCCAGTTTTTGAGTATTACAAATAAAGCCTCTATAAACATTTATGTACAGGTGTTTGTTTTTTGCTATAAGATGTGTTTAATATATATTTATCTTTTTACCTGCAGAATTTAGTTGATTTTGCACAACTTAAATGAATATACGATGAGATTCCACTGTATTTATTCCCCTACCCTTTTTTAACAAATCAATTTTATTGATAATTATTGATACATATTAATAAAGCATAAATCCATCCAAAGTGTACAATCAATGGTATTCAGTATAATCACATATGTGTGCATTCATCACTTCAATCATTCTTACAGCACTTTCATTATTTCAATAATAATTAACAAAAAAACAAATAAAACTCATCACCTCTCAATCTCTATATGCTTCCCCTGATGTACATAGCTGCTCTGCTTTTTCCTTCTCTCTAGTATATTTGTATTTATATTTTGTAAAAACAGTCATATATGCAATATCACCCATATTCATGTTTTACATGAGGTTTTACTATCTTATACAGTCCCGTGTTACAGTTTTTAGCTTTCTTTCTAGCAGTATACATGACCTTAGACTTTCCCTTTACGCACAGGTTTTTGATGGGACATAAGTCTTCATTTCTCTGAAATAAATGCCCAGAAGTGCAATTATTGGGTCATATGGTAGTTTCATGTTTAATTGTTTTCAAGAAACTTCTATCTTTTCTAAACTACCTATACTAGTTTATATTCCCATCCCCAGAATGAGTGATCCAGTTTCTCCAGTTTCTTGGTGGTGTCACTATTTATTTTAGCCATTTTGATAGGTGTGTAGTGATAGCTCATTGTGGTTTTAATTTGCATTTTCCTAATGGCTAATACTGTCAAACATCTTTTCATGAGCTTATTTGCCATCTGTATATCTTCTTTGGTGAAATTTCATCCTCTTAATAGGGTCTTTTGCAGAGAAAGCATTTTAAATTTTGGTGAAGTACAATTTATCAATTTTTCCTTTTACCGATTTTGCTCTTGGTGTCAAGTCTTAAGAACTCTTTGCGTAGTCCTAGATCCCGGAGATTTTCCCCTATGTTTTTTTCTTAGAAGTTTTATACTTTTACATTTTATATTTAAGTTTATTCCATTTTGAGTTAACTTCTGTATAAGGTGTGAAATTAGGTCACGGTTCATTTTGTTGCCTCTGTATGTCCAATTGCTCCAGCACCATTTGTAGAACAGTTGTCTTTACTCCAATGAATTACTTTTGCACCCTTGTCAAAACTAAGTTGAACATATTTATGTGGGCAGGTGTTTATAACAAACCAGCGTCTAGAGAGTTATTTCCCCTCAGATTTCCTTGACACCAGGCTCTTTGGATCAAGCTCGGTCCCTGTCTAGGGCCGCAGGACTGGTTTTATTTTCTGCTCAGGGAAGTTGTCTTAATCAACCTTATGCAGTGAGAACCCTTTGGGCATGCTTTCCTCAAAAGTGCACCACAGGGGGCAGATGTGGCTCAAATGGTTGGGCGTCCGTCTGCCATATGGAGGGACCTGGGTTCGATCCCCGGGACCTCCCGGTAAAATAAAAAAAAATATATAGAAGGCGCATGGGCTGCCAGGCTCTGTGTGCCGGTGAGCCGCCAGGCCCCAGGAGCCATGCAGCAAGATGATGACGTAAAAGGAGAAAGACAAGACGAGATGCTCCAAAAGCTCCGAAAACCAGGAGCCGAGGTGGCGCAGATGGCTAGAACACCTCTCTCCTACATCGGAGGTCTTCAGGATCAAATCCTGGTGAAGACTGGAGGAGGAGGATGAGAAGAGATGAAACAGAGAATTGCCCAGCGAATGGACACAAAACAGCAAAATGGGGAAGGGGGAGTTTAAAATGGATCAAGTAAATAAATAAATTTTAAAAAAAAAGTGCACCATGGGCAGGGCAAGCTTGAGAGCCTCATGGACTCTCTCCATGACAGTCTGAAGCTGTCTAGGACAAGAAATTGTAGCATCCTAAGAGTCAGAGTTTGGGGAAAGGTATTCACCCTACCTTGATTCCTTGTTAAATGCAGCATCCGATGTCATCCACCTCCTACCCACCACACTGCTTCAGTGTGCTACATGAAGATGAGATCTTAAGCAAGCTGAATGAATGAACTCGACCCCTAAGGTTCACTTGCTTATTTGGGATGCACAATGGGGCTGCCCAAGACTTGTGGCCAAGCATCTTTGAGCCCCACTGAGTGACCATACCAAGGGAGGGAAATGTCTTCATCTCTTTTATTTTTTTCACTCACAACATCCAGTTCCCAGCTTCTTTTGCCTTATTTGGGGGTACTTTCTGCAGGTGAAGTTCGGGCCCTCTTCCCTTTCAGAGCCCAGCCTTTTCTTCACTTGGCCTTTATTTGCCTGATGTTTTCTCTTCTTCTTCCAAACTCTAATTGGCACAGCAACAAATAAAGCAATGGTAGCATTGACTCCCTGGTCATTGCTGGGGTACCCCTTAAATGAGACCTGATTTTACACTGGCACCTTTGAGTTCACAAGTCCCCTAGCCTGACCCCCAGTTGGTTTCCCAGTACCTCATCAGAGCCCAAAGGGAACCCTGCAGCCTTCAGTATTCCATGTGGTATGGAATTTTGAATCCTTTCTATGGGGAATCTCTGTGACCATCCAGGTCTGACAGACCTCTCTTCATTGGGTGGGAAGACCCCAGGCTTCTAGCTGCTCTGGCCCAGGGGAACCAGAATTCAAACTGGAACACATCTAATTTTCCTCAACCAATATGCAGAAGTGGGCCCTGACATTGGGAGTAGGCCAGTTCAGGGGATGCAATTACTCCAATCCCATGATGGACCCTGTATTAGTCAGGGTTCTCTAGGGGAACAGAATCAACAGGAGATATCTGCAAATAGTATGAGATTTTATAAGAGTCTCTCATGTGACCATGGGGGATGCACAAATCCAGGTTCCGCAGGCAGGCTGCAAACCAGGGGCTCCGATGAAAGTCCAATGAAGGTCCCTGATGAATTTCCAGGAGACGCTGGCTTTCCAAAGACGAGCTGGGAAACCCTCTCCGAATGCTGAAATCACTTCCCCTTTTAAGGTATTCAACTGATTAGATAAAGCATCACTCATTGCTGATGGCAATCTCCCTGGTTGATACAGCTATAATCAGCCATCTATGCAGTAAACTCACTGATGACTAAAGCCCATACATGTCCTTGTGTTACAATTAGCCCAGTGCTTGCTTGGCCAAACAACTGGGCACAATTACCTGGCCAGGTTGACACATTAGCCTAACCATCACAGACCCCATTACCTCCACCCAGATTGCCAGTGCTGCTTCCAGCACACCCGTATGGATTACCCGTGGCCATTTCCACAAATTTCTCGTCCTGTACAGCTCAACAAAAGAAAACCCAAGAACTCCCAAACTGGGAAGAGGATAATTTAATGTTTTAACTTTCTTTGGCCTTTTCCTTACAAATACTGTCACCATTATGATGACCACAAGAAGGTGCTGTTCCCCCACTAATGGTCTTGAAGGTCCTGAAATTTTCCTACTAAACCTAATAACACGGAGACTGATCTGGGACCTGCAAAATAGGATTTACTAAAGCCTTTGGGAAAAGGAGAGGAAAAGAAATGCTTAAAGTGTCAAAACCCAGTTAAGCTGTTTAATACTCAGTTTTCTCACCTTCCACTCATGCTTCAAGACAAGGAGGCCTCTGGTCCTAGTTCTGGGGCTGCTCTCAAAGAAGAGACATATTTAGCCCCCACCACCCAGGAATTCCCTTGCTGGACACCTCTCCCCACCGAGGTGCAGCCCCAAGAAAAGGGGGCAAAGAGAAATTGATGGTGTCCCTTCTCTGGTCTACTGCTGAGAAAAAGTCTTCCTGAGACTATAAGATTCTGGCTTCATCACAGTAATAATCATACAAACACTCCTTGAAGAGTCTACCACGTCCTACATTCCTTCAAGTGTATCTTCAATGTCTGAGAATATTCCAGATAGCACCTCACCTATCAGAGTGGCTATGATTAGGCAAGTGCTAACTCTCATGTACCACTTCCTGAGGCCCATCTCCATCCACTTTCTCAGGAGGGTTTCCCATGTGAGGACTACATCTTTCCCAGGGATCACCTTAAGCAAACCTCGTTGGTGGTAGTTCTCACAATGTGTGGCGAGGACCACTGATGGCTCAACATGGCAAGACACATTGTTTTGAGGAAATATGGCTTCCAAGGTCCATAAGTCTATCACTACAAAAGGTTTACTACTAGAATCTGGCCTGGAGTGAGTGAAACACACATGTTAGTGTCAGAACCATGATGTCCAGAAATAATGAGAGTCTGTCAGGTACCTCTAATAAGGGGGGAAATTGTAACTCACCATTAAAAAAAATGTTTTTGTGGTAACACAAATATATAACATAAAATTTGTCATTTTAACCATTTTATGTGTATAATTCGGTGGTATTATATTTATGATGTTGTGCTACCATCACCACCATCCATTACCAAATCTTTTTCATCACCCAAAACTAAAACTCTGTACCCATTAAATAATAACTCTCCACTTCCCCTCTCCGCAGCCTGTGACATCTAATCTTTCTGTCTCTGTGAAGTTGCTTTTTCTAGATATGTCATATAAATGGAACCATATAATATGTGTCCTTAGGTATCTGGCTTATTTCACTTAGCATAATATTTTCAAGATTCATCTATGTTGTAGCATGAATCAAAACTTCACTCTTTTTAATGGCTGATTGACAACTGATCATTATTCAGTTGCTACCAGGTCTGAGTGAAGACATTTTATAATATTACATGTTTTCCAAATGGGAATAATTTGCAGAACTAAGAAAGTGCATCTCCTCAAGACCCACTTTCTTAGTTCTGTAAGACCCACTTTGGATTTCCTTCCCCCACTGAAAGCAAAAATGCAACTGAATGCTCAGGTATCTTTATAATGTACACAAGTAAACACCACCATCTAGTGTATTTCTCTTGTAATTTCATCCAACAAAATTATTTGTAAAATATTAATTTGCCAGTTCTTTAAGATGAAAATTGATTCTTAACAACGTTTGCTTTTTTTACCTTTTACTTTAATGAACCAATCTGATATATGAACATGATGAAAATTCTAATTCATTTTTTTCTGATCTATCAGAGTAAATCAGACAAATTCATGCACGTTAGGTTTGATCATACCTTTGAGCTATTTCTGTTCTATGTTTTCAACAACAAGCATAAGAGATGGTGAGTTGTGGCTCTGTTTTGTCCTAACATATGTCAGAAAATCAGGAAGAAGAATGCTGTTCTAGGGTCTAGGGTTACAAAGAACAAGCTCCTTCACCTCCTTGAAAATTAGCTCTGGGTGACCAAAATCACCATCATCTACAGGATCAATATAATTTGTATAGTTAAGTTACAACACCTTTGTAATATTACTTGTATGGTTTAAATATTAAATATTGTATTTATATTATTAACCACAATCCTCATCTACCACCAAAATAACTCTGTTATATACAGTCAGTAGGTTATCCTCTAGCTGTCTTTCAATTAACATTAACCTCCCTTTCAGCCACAATCACATTTATAAATCAGCAGTGTTTGTTATACTCCTGATAATATACTACCATCAACTCTATCCATTACCACATACTTAAAATTGACCTCATCAAACTTTCTACATACATCCAGCATCAGCAACCCCTTCTCAACCCACATTCCGTCTCCCACCAACCTACATTCCATATTCCAACTCCATAATTGTATGCATGGTTTTTATTTCATATCAGTGAGACCATACAATATTCATCCTTTTGTGTCTGGCTTATTTCACTCAACATAATATCCTCAAGATTCATCCATGTTGTCATGTGCTTCCCCAGTTCATTTTTTCTTATAGCTGAATAGTATTCCATCGGGTCATATTTTTGTAACAAAGGTAAAGAAGGTACTATATCATTGCTAAGGATCAAAAAGAAAAAGAATATGGGGTTTAGTTTTATGAGCTTTTTTTTTTCATTTTCTTAATTAACAAGGAGACCTTGGTCATGTCATTTAACCAATCTGTGCTCATTTGTTCATCTTTCAGACAGAAGAAACAATTGAGTTTGCTTTTAGCATTAAATAAGAAATGTGCCTGGACAGGAGTTTTTTCAGGTAATGTTTCCATAGTTTGTTAAGTTGCCTTTTGTCTGTTATTTTAATTTTTAAAGTTGAAATAAAGTTTAAAAATAAATAAATATGCTGGTTCTTCTGCTCTCTAGTGGTTTAACTGCAAATGTGCATCCAATCATTCTTGCTGTCTAAGGAATATGGACTTGCCATTTTTCTAGGAATAAAAACCTAAAGGGGGGAGGCAGATGTGGCTCAAATGGCTGGGCGTCCGTCTGCCATACAGAGGGACCTGGGTTCAATCCCCAGGACCTCCCGGTTAAAAAAAAAAAAACTTAAAGGGCTGGGAAGTGGATGTGGCTCAAGCTGTTGGGTAACTGCCTACCACATGGGAGGTCCCGAGTTTGATTCCCGGAGTTTCTTAAAGAAGACGAGCAAGACAGCAAGCTGATGCAAAGGACTGGCACAGCGAGATGACACAATAAGGAGACACAATGAGGATACACAACAAGAGAAACAACAAGCAGGGAGTGGAGGTAGCTCAAGCGATTGGGCAACTTCCTCCCACATGGGAGGTCCAAGATTTGGTTCCCAGTGCCTCCTAAAAAGATGAGAAGACACAAAGAGCACACAATAAACAGACAAAGAGATCAGACAGCGAGCACAAACAACGGGGGGGGGGGGGGGGGGGGGGGGGGGGGGGGGGGGGGGGGGGGGGGGGGGGGGGGGGGGGGGGGGGGGGGGGGGGGGGGGGGGCCAGGAAAAAAAAACCTAAAGGGCTGGGGAGTGAATGTAGCAGTCGAGTGCGTGCTTCCCATGTATGAGATCCTGGGTTCAATTGCTGGTACCTCCTTTAAAAAAAAACTAAAGGGCTGACTATAGAAAAAATTTCCAAGTAAATAGTTTTTTTTTCCCGAGACTTCCCACCTCTATTTTTTAACTCTCCCCTTACATCCTGCTACCCTATCTCCATATTCTTTAGTGTACTGATCAACCCCTTTTTTAGAACATACCCAAGCTTGTTGCCTTAGGTGACACACAGTGATAGGATATCCCCACAAAATGCAAAATAGCTGGTTGAGAGTGCAGGGGGACAAACCAACCAACAGCTACAAGTATCAGCATCTATGCAGGAGGAAGCAGAGGGGTATAATATAGCTAATGATTGACCTGAGAGCAAGGGAACAATCAAAGAGCCTAAATGTATTCACCGACAGGCCTATTTGAGAGTGAAACTGAATCTTGGAGGGAATGTGCCCAGTAAAATAGTATTAGGGAACCATGGGAAGGTATGAAGCAGGGGAAAGTCAAGGCAAGACATGCCAGAAACCAGGAACCATGCAAGTGACAGGGTGCCTCTCTCCCACATCGGAGGTCCCTAGAATCGATTCCTGGTGAAGCCTGGAGGAGAAAAATGAGAAGAGAAGGCAAGAAACAGACACAGAAGATCACCCAGTGAATGGACACAAACAGCAAGCTGGGGGGTGGGGTGGGGGAACTCATAAGAACTGTACACCAAAAAGAAAATAATAAAGTCAATTAAAAAATAAATAAATGAATAAATATCATAGAGATGTCAATCTTACCCAAGCTGACTTATAGATTCAATGCAATACCAATCAAAATTACAATAGTTTACTTTACAGAAATAGAAAAGGCAGTTAAATTCATTTGGAAGGGAAAATGCACCCAAACAGCCAAAAGCATTCTAAAAAAGAAGAGCAACATGGGAGGAATTTCACTGCTTGACCTTGAAACATATTACAACGTTACAGTGGTCAAAACAGCATGGCATTGGCATAAAGATACACATATTGATCAGTGGAATAGAATTCAGAGTTCAGAAATAAACCCTCACCCTTACAGCCAACTGGTTTTTGACAAACCTACCAAATCCATGGTGATGGGACAAAACAGTCTCTTCAACAAATCGTGCTAGGAGAACTGGATATCCATAACCAGAAGAGTGAAAGAGGGCCCTTATCTCACTCCCTATACAAGAATCAACTCAAAATAGATCAAAGACTTAAATATAAAAGCCAGGACAATAAAACTACTAGAAGAAAATGTAAGGTAACATCTTAAAGACCTTGTGGTAGGTGGTGGTTTCTTGGACCTTACACCCAAAGCACGCACAACAAAAGAAAAAATAGATAAATGGGACCTCCTCAAAATTAAATACTTTTGCACCTCACAGGACTTTGTCAAAAGGATGAAAAGGCAGCCAAATCAATGGGAAAAAATATTTGGAAATCATATGTCCAATAAGGGTTTAATATCCATGATATATAAAGAGATGCTACAACTCAACAATAAAAAGACAAATGACCCGATAGAAAAATGGACAAAAGACTTGAATATATATTTTCCAAAGAAGAAATACAAATGACAAAAAAAAAATATGAAAACAGGTTCAACATTACTACCAATTAGTTCGCAAATCAAAACTACAATGAGAGGCGGACAGATGTGGCTCAAATGGTTGGGCGTCCATCTCCCATATGGAAGGACCTGGGTTTGGTTCCCGTGACCTCCTGGTAAAATAAAAAAAAAAAAACTACAATGAGATATTTCATGCCTCTCAGAATGCCACTATTAAAAAGACAGAGAACTATAAGTGTTGGAGAGGAGGTGGAGAAATAGGTACACTTATTCACTGTTGGTGGGAATGTAGAATGGTACAGCCCCTGTGGAGGACTGCTTGGCAGCTCCTAAAGAAGTTGAATATTTGCCATGTGACCCTGTAATACCACTACTGGGTATATACCCAGAAGAACTGAGAGCAGTGACACAAGCAGACATTTGCACACTGATGTTCATGGTTGTGTTATTCACTATTGCCCAGGTGTCCATCAACTGATGAATGGATAAACAAACTGGGTGTATTCACATGATGGAATATTATGCAGTTGTAAGAAGAAATGAAGTCATACAGCATATGACAACATAGATGAACCTGGGGGACATTATGTTGAGTGAAGCAAGCCATACAGAAAAGGACAAATACTGTATGAATGTGCTATTATGAAGTAAATATATTGTGTAAATTCATGGAGTTAATAACTTGAATACGGGTCACCAGAAAATAGAGTGTGTTTAGAGAATGGAAATCTGAGGGTTAATTTGTGCAGAATTGGTAAAAATGATGTGTTAACATTTGTAAGTGAATAGAAAAAAGTGAAAGTTCAACATAATGTTTGTAACTAGCAGTACTATTATGTGAGTATGAAAGGGGTTTACAGGGAAAGTCTTAGGTCATAGATATTACTAAAAGAAAAGCTAAAAAACATAACCTGGAACTTATAGCATAATAAAATCACACATGAGATATGAATATGGGTAAAATTGCATTTTTGACTGTTTTTCTTTGAAGCTGAACAAATGTATGTTAATACTACAAAATGTTAATATCAGACAAAAAAACATTATGCTCTTGAAAGAAACCAGACACTAAGTACTACATATTGTATAACTCCATGTATATAAAATGTAAATATTAATCAAATTATAAAGATGAAATTAGGACAACGACCATCCCAAGGAACAGAGAGAGTCTGCAACTGCAAGCAAGATAGTCCCATCCATCTGCCCTATGGGATCTAAGCCCCCTCTCAATTAGAGGTGGAGTGGACATCACCATCCCAGAATCCTCAGGATTGGGGAATGAATGATGGGCTAGACTACACTTACTGGTATTCTAGTATAGACTTATTGTGATTCTAGCAATGGAATAACTTTTATCACTGATGTAGAGGCAGTGGCCCCTGGAGGTTCTGAGGGCAGGGAGAGGGAAAAACAGGTGTAATATGAGGACACTTTTAGGACTTGGGAATTGTCCTGAATGACATTGCAATGACAGATACAAGCTATTATATATCGTCATAACTTACAAAATTGTGCAGGAGAGAGTGTAAACTACAATGTAAACTATAACCCACGCTTAGTGGCAATGCTCCAAAATGTGTTCATCAATTGTAACAAATGTACCACACTAATGAAGGATGTTGCTAATATGGGAACATGTGGGAGGGGTTGGGAGCGGGGTATATGGGAATCCCCTATATTTTTTATGTAACATTTATATAATCTAAGTATCTTTTTTAAAAAATAAAAGTATATATATTTTTTAAAAAGATGAAATTAGGTTAGTGGTTATGTAGGGCTGGGGAAGGACTGCTAAGGGGTACGGAATTTTTCTTTGTGAGTAATGAAATCGTTCTAAAATTTTTTTGTGTGGTGATGAATGCACAACATTTGTGATTATACTAAAAGCCACTGAGTATGCACTTCGGATAGATTGTATAGTGAAACTGCTTAATAAGTAAATAAATTGTTGTGGAGGAATAGTCAGAAATAGCAGCTATGTACAGCCAGGGAGACATGGGGAGATTGAGAGGTGAAGAATTTTCTTGTTTGTTTGTTTGTCTGTTTTTTGTTTATTATTATTGAAATAATGAAAATGCTCTAAAAATGATTGAAGTGATGAATGCACAACTATGTGATTATACCAAATACCACTGATTATACACTTTGGATGAACTGTATGCTTTATTAATATGTATCAATAAAATTGATTTGCTAAATAAATACAATTTTTAAAATGGAAGGAAATGCTCTCTGGTATGCTAGGGCTGAGGGAGAGTATGCAAGGAAGACAAATTCGGAAGAGGACTTCTCTCCAAGTCTGCAGTTCAGAGCTTGTTGAAGAAGGTGTAGCCTACTGGATACCGGAGGCTGGAGCTGGTTTGCAGTCAATGGGCAAGCAGAAAGTAACCCTCCAGAGTGCAGGTGATCAGCAAACAGTGGCATGGCCTTGCAGAAGGTGTCCACAAGCCAGACAAAGACCTGCAGAAGGCATGGCAGCTCCATGGGAACCTCTGGGCTGCAGGTGAGGAATTGGGCTGCCGGTGTGGACCGGATGCTTTCCAGGCTCCTGTTTACATGTCAAGCAGGCTATGGGAAGGTTATCGCTAGACCAGGCCATGGATGCAAGGTTGCTGAGGGACCATGTCACCTGCGCACACGGCTTGGGAAGAGCTCCACCCAATGTTCTCACACCCACCCCGTTGACCCGGGATGCATCAGCCAGAAAGAGCAGGAGAGCCCCTTCCTCCTGCAATGTCCCTATAGCAACTTCTACTGAAAAGGCTCAACACGGTGCTCACTGTAAGCTTCAAAGGAATTCTGTGCATTATCACACGGCATGTAGTAAAGGATTAATTTGGAGCTGAGAGGCAATACATTGAAAATTGGCACAGGGAACTTCATCTCTCAGAGTCTCTAATTCAGCCATTCACGTACTGATGCTCCCTGGGCAATTCCTTTTAATTTCTGCACTCGTCCAATGCTGCTATCCCTCTGACAAAATTATTTTCTAATGATGTTTGAATTCATTGCTAAAATAACAATGACTAAATCATAGGCTCTTTATATTTGAAGGTGCTGTCTTCTGACAAAGTTTAACATTATACTCACTGTAAAAGAGAAATGCTCCAACACCATAGAGCAGGCAATGAAAGTTGGATTTCAGGTGAGAGGCATTCGTTGATAACCAGCACAACTACACAGAGATTGATTGTCCTGTTTGAGAATTTTCAACCAGTTGAGTTCATCTCTGATTGCCAATTTGTTTTTTATTTAATGTATTTTTGTCATCGATAACAAAATCTTTAGAAAATCTGTTATTGCTTCCTTTGTGATGGTCATTTTGGTTTATTCCCCAGTGTCCACTCCATTCAAATAATCACTTTAAACCAGTTATGGATATGTAATCCCTTTGCCAGAGATTGCTTTAGGGAAAGACAGGCCTAAGCTAACTTGGGCCAATAAGACGGTAGAAGAAGTTGGCTAGGGACTCTGGGGAGGAGGCAGTTCTAGGTCTCTTCGTTGGACCTCAAGTTGGAATTGTTGCTCTATCGCTGCTGGGAACCAGGGGCTGGGAACCATCTTGTAACTGTGTGGGAAGTCAGCTTAAGGGCAATGTCAACAAGAAGGAGGGTAGAGTCGAGAGAATAGCTGAGAAAAGAAGCCCTAATTATACCACACCTGAAACCTGCTCTGTCTCTGGACTTCCTGTTATGTGAGATAATAAATATCGTAATGACATAAGTCTGTTTGAGTCAAGGTTTCCTGTTACTTCAAATGAAAAGCATTGTAAATGATACAAGTTCTTGCTATACCTTATTCATGCTTCTGCTACCTTATTTGCTCTTCATCACAATTATTTAATTTGAGCTTATCTCCCCCAACTAGGCTATAAGCTTCTTGCCTTGGGCTTTTATCTTAGTTGTCTTAATCTTTCTAGTTTCTAACACTATGTACATGGAAGGTCCTTGGTAAATACTTATTGACCACATGAGTGCTTCTGCCTGTTGCATCTTGAGTAGAGGGATTAAAAAACTTACCTGGAACACAATTCATATCTTTTGAAAGCATAAAGCTGAAAGGAAACTACATTACACTGCAGTTAATACTCTGAAAAATGAATACATTTGGAAATAACCAGAATGAAAGATGCAACCCAAAACCAAGACCAGTTCTATAGTGATCATGTGTTGGTCTATCCATACTTGCTTCCTGGTCGCCTGGACTCTAGCACATTTTTTAAAACTTTTCATTTTGAAATAATTTTAGGTTTATGGAAGAACCGATTGCAAAATAGCACAGAGAGTTCCCATATATCCTTCACCCACCTTCCTCCAATGTTAACATCTTATCTAACCACGATACATTGGTCAAAACTAAGAAATTAACATTGGTACAATACAATTACATAAACTACAGTCTTGATTTGAATTCCCCTAGTTTTTCCACAAATGTCCTTTTTCTGTTCCAGGATTCAATTCAGGATCCCACATTGCTGAATAGTTATGATTCCTAGTCTCCTGTGATGGTTTCTTAGCCTTTCTTTTATGACCTTGACCCTTGTGAAAAATATGGGTCAGATATTTTGTAGAACAGCCCTCAATTTTTGTTTGCCTAGAACTGTATTATGTCTCCTCCTCCTCCTCCTCCTCCTTCTCCTTCTCTAAAGATTTCTAGAAATGTTTTTGTAGTAATAATATCGTCTTATAAATGTAGGGCACGTTATGGTTTACAAAGGAATGCCAGTACATTCCTTTGGTGATTCTCACCATCACCTGGAGAAGTGACTCAGAGAGTGCATTTCTCCCCATGCACTCATAGAAAGATGTTGTAAGGAGCAGGCTGAGGGCACCATGGCACCTGGTGTTATGAAGCCTGGACATGAGATCATGAACTGGGCCAGGCCTAAAGGGAGCTGAGCTCTAGTTTTATCTTTGCCACATAACTACAGTGTGACTTTGAACTTGTGAGTTAACCTTATGGAGTCAGATTCCTTACTTCAGAGGTCTGACTGATTTCTAAAGTCCCTTTTGGTTCTAAAATCCTCAGTGATCTGTTACTTCATTTCTCCTGATAATAACTGCACTCTGACACTAAGCATTACTAGCTAATGATAAAACCCAAATTTTGCCCTTCAGAGATAGATTTTTAATGCACTTTCCTATTACCCAGGAGTGCCTAGTTAGACAAAGAAAGCAAAAAACCCTTGACCCCTGCTTTTCTCTAAACAAAGTTCTATCCAAAAAAATTGATCAGGTATATTTTGCACCAACTTATCCCTTCAGCTCAAGTTACTCCTTGACAAATTCACTTCTTGGGGAGCTACATTTCTCATTTCAGGAAAATCAAGGCTCATTTGTGACATCACCAGAGATGAATAAACTAGTAATACACTATTTTCAGACCAGGTTACGACCACAGAATTCAGCCAGGTCTGTGGGTAATATCAGGATGCCAGAGACATAGTGGGGGAGAAGGAAAGAAAAATGAAAGGGGGGAGGACAAGTAGAGGGAGAAGTGCAAAAGGAAAACATAAGCACAAGCAAAAATAAGTCCATTCATTCCTGAATATTTATTGGGCACTTTCTGTGTACCCAGCTTGGTGCTAAATCCTGAAGATATGAACAAGGAGATGGGCACGGACATTTTATCAGGAAGCTTACAGTTTACTTAAGGAAAAGGCAAGAAACTAATAATTATTTAATCATAATTATAATAGTACTTAAAAAAAAAATAAAGCATGCAGATCACCAAATTACCAGAAGGGTCGGGACTCTCAAACTAAGGGCCGGAATATTCCATGAACTAGTGACATGCTTACTCTGGGTCTGTCCAGGGATAAGGATTCTGAGGCTCCGAACACAGTCTGCTGCTGTTGATGAACTCGGATAATGTATAAGAAGGACCAGTCCTGCTCCTAGGGCCATCCCTACAGATATCAGAGAAGAGTAAGAAACAGCCTGCTTGCTCCCAAATTCAACTGAGGGGTTTTGGAAAGCTTGGAGCAGCTGTTGGGAGACCAGTGTCAGAACTGTTGTGCGTTTCAATGTCTGGAGTCAGTGATTAACAACCGGGCCAAGGAAATCTGGTCACCGACAAGTGTGCGAGGCTCGTCTCTAGAAAAATCTGAACGAAAAGAAAGCTGGCTGGGTGTGAGGTTGATGGGTTTCTGTGGACTGGCCAGCTTGCAAGTTGGACATGTCCTCTGGGCTCTGCCCCTCCTGTTGTAGCCAGTGAGAGACAACAGTCCTGTGGAAGTGCTATGACCTTCCTGCTGCCATTCATACTTGATCCTGACTGCCTGGTGACAGTGGTCTTATCATCACCACTCCTGGCCCCTTTCCATGCATTTACTAATTCAAGCAATATTCACCTATGTGCCAGGCCTTATGCACTGCAAAAGGCAAGGACCTCACCGTCTAATTCGTAAGTACATGCCACCCTTAGTATCTCAGTAGTTTTTTCACAGCATCACTAGGCCAAAAGAAATACCTATCAGTTCCCTTTATTAAACAGTTAGGTCTGAAGAACTTAAGTATTTATGTCCTACAACTTAATAGTTGCTTGAAACTATAATACCTATAAATTACAAGAAAATAATTTTTATTTAATTCTTAAATAATCAAAATTACTTCCTAATGGGCACCTCACAACTTTTTTTTTTAAGTTTTTTTTATTTTTATTAAAAATTTTTTTTATTCCGCCCCCCCCCCCATTTGGCTTCCTCATCTTTTTGCTCATTGATTATCTGCTTGTTTTTTTGTTTTGTTTTCCTCAATATCTGCTCGTTGTTTGTCTTCTTTAGGAAGCACCAGGAACAGAACCTGGGACCTCCCATGTGGCTCAACTGCCTGAGCCACATCCACTCCCCACCTCACAACTTTGGAAACCTTGGAATCAGATTGGACACTGCCTCACCACCCCCATTTCCTCTTCACCATTGATTTTCATCTGGTTCTAGCTTCTTACCATAACCCAGCTTGGCAAAGAAATGATGTCCTCCAAAGAAATGTAGTGCAGTCTACTGCTCACAAGCAAGATGTCTGACAGAACACCCTCTGTTTTCCTCAAATACTTAAAACATCCTGCTGCACCCCTGTGAGTTCACTGTGGCATTCCAGAGTAGGTAGGGGCACACATGGTATCTTGATTTAGAAATTAATGTATGGCTTAAAAGTTTTCTAAACCCACTTCAGGACCTCTCAAACTGGGATCATTTAAATGAGTTCAGTAAAGTACAAGTCTTCAGTCCTCACACAATTGAAAGCCAGGGGACAGTGAACCCTATTGTAAAAAATACACTATAGTTAATAGTACAATTATAAAAATGTTCTTTCATGAATTATAACAAATGCACCACAATAATGCAAGGTGTTAATAATAGGGCCGTATATGGGAACTACTTTTTTTTTTTTTTTTA
>JAQZBX010050498.1:0-19641 GCA_029593785.1 Cabassous unicinctus | reverse complement strand
TTCAGAGCCTTTGTTTCTTTATTGATTCTCTGTCTAGATGTTCTGTCTAATGATGATAATGGTGTATTAAAGTCCCCTGCTCCAATTGTAGAGGCATTTATTTCTCCACTTAGTTTTTCCAGAGTTTGCCTCATGTATTTTGAGGCACCCTGATTAGGTGCATAAATGCTTATGATTGTTCTCTCTTCTTGAGAGATTACCTCTTTTACTAATATATAGTGTCCATCTTTGTCACTTACAGTAGTTTTGCATTTAAAGTCTATTTTGTCTGATATTAGAATAGCCACTCCTGTCCTTTTTTGGCTATTGTTACCTTGTAAAATTGTTTTTCAGCCATTCACTTTCAGCCTCCTTGAATCCCTGGGTCGAAGGTGGGTTTCTTGTAGACAGCATATAGATGGATCATATTTCCTTATCCATTCTACCAATCTGTGTCTCTTGAGTGATGAATTTAATCCATTAACATTCAGTCTTATTACTTGCAATGAATTTCTTACTTCAGCCATATTTTCTTTGGGTTAATGTATGTCATATGTTGTTTTGTTTCTGTTTTTGTCTTTTTAGTTGTTTTTAATCTCTCCTCCAACTCTCTCTCCCTTATTTTTTCCTTTCAACTTTTAGAACTTCCTTTAGTATTTCTTGAAGTGCAGGTTTCTTATTGACATACTCTCTTAATTTCTGTTTATCTGTGAATATTTTGAACTCTCCATCATTTTTGAATGCCAGTTTTGCTGGATAGAGAATTCATGGCTGGAAGTTTTTTTCTTTTCATACTTTGACTATGTCATACCAGTGTCTTCTTGCCTCCATGGTTTCAGATGAGAAATCAGCTCTTAATCTTATTGCGCTTCCCTTGAATGTGATGGTTCTCTTTTCTCTTGCTGCCTTGAGTATTTTCTCTTTCTCTTAAGCATTGGACATTTTGACAAGTATATGTCTTGGAGTAGGCTTATTGGGATTTATACTGTTTAGGGTGCACTGTGCTTCCTGGATCTGCACATCCATCTCTCTCAATAGGGTTGGGAAGTTTTCAGCCATTATTTCTTTGAAAACTCCTTCTGTTCCCTTTCTCTTTTATTCTCCTTCTGGGATGCCTGTAATGCATATATTTGTGCATTTTGTGTTGTCAGTTAAATTCCTGAGTCCCTGCTGGATTTTTCCTGTCTTTTGGTATATTTGTTCTACTATCTGTTTGAATTCCGATATATTGTCTTCCACATCACTAATTCTTTCTTCTGCCTAATCAAATCTGCTGTTATGTGAATCTAGCATCTTTTTGATTTCTTGGATTGTGTCACTGATCACCATCTTATCCATTATCTTTTTGCGTAAGTTTACAATTTCTTCAGTATGTTCTCCCAGTGTCTTCTTAATATCCTTAATCTCTTCCTTAACTTCATTAAGTTGGTCCATGATATTTGTTTGGAAAGCTTTGATTAGTTGTTCGATATTCTGGATCTCTTCCTGGTTTTTAGTTTCTTCATTGGTCTTGTCCATGTCTTCCTGTTTCTCAGTGTGGTTTGTAATTTTCTGTTGCCCTCTAGTCATCCTTTTATCTTGATGGGTTTATTCAGTTGATTAGCTTCTCTCTCTGCTCTAGAGTTTTATTTAGCTGGTGGTCCTGTTTGTGTGGCAAGCTTTCTCTTTGACACTTTTTCTTCTTATTTTATATCCTTTCTTCTTTCTATGTTCCCTTGAAGGCAAGAGATTAGGGCCAGAGGAATCAAAAGATGTGAGAAAGGAAGAAGGATAAGAGTAATATTGATAAAAGTTAGAAGAGGGGCTAAATAAGACTTAGTGAAATGAATATTTAACTCATGTAGGCAATGTAGAGTAATAGGAATAAAAGTGGAGCACCTACAATGACCTGGAAAAACAAATAGAGGAATATATATATAATGATTTAGAAGGCTAGAATGATGAGTTGGGAGAGAAAGAGTGAAGAAAGGGCTGAAAGTAAAAAGTTAATATTAATTAAAAAAGAAGAAAACAGAATAGATAGAGTAGAAATTGATACCCTTTAGTTGTGGGATAATGAAAAAACTTGGTGTGTAAGAACTACAACAGAAAGCAGAAGGCAGAAAGATGAAGGAAGTGGAAGAGATAGCTTGAGAGGCAAAATCAGTATAGACAGAGGATGGGAAATCACTGAAGAAAATCGCATCAAAGAAGAGACAAGCTAGCAGCACCTAATTAAAAATAAAATAAAAATAAAAAAAAGAAGGGGCGGGGAGGAAAGAGGAAAGAAAAGCAAGAGACAGCAAATAAACAGAGAAAAACCAAACAACCACACAAGCAAGCAGTCAAACAAAGCTAAGGAAGAACAGTGTTCTTTCTAGGGTCCTTGTGGAACCTCTCAGCCTGCTTGTGTTTATCAGTCAATTTCCCTGCAGGGTTCTATCTGCAGATTTTGAGGCAGATTTTAGCTATTAAACTAAAATAAAAAGAATTCATTTTTTAAAATGACTGTCTTCTTTTTTTCTTAAATTTTTTGGCAAAATAAGAGACCCAAAAGAAGTCCTCTTCTAAACCACACCCTTCACCGAGGGGACCTTACCTAGGCTCGTAGAAACTAATCAAGCACTTCCCACTTCCTGGCATCCCCAGGGGAGCTGAAGCTCTGACGCTTGTCAGTACAGAATGATAAAATTGGCTGACTCCACCCCCTCTGGAGCCAAGCCTCAGTGTCACCAGGCTCCTGGGTAAATCAGGCTTCTTCTGTAGATTCGCCTCTCCCCTCAGCCTGGCGCTGCTTCAAGCTGGCTTATCTGCTCCCCAAAGCTATGAGGGGGTCCAGGCAGCCAAATCCACAGAAGGGAAACCCCTCTCCACCTTCTGTTAGAACCCCTCCTCTCTCCGAGAATGCTCCGTCTCACTGGGTTGGCGGGGTTTGGGGCATATCCCTGGGCAGCTAGGTAAATCAGCTTCCTCAGCAGATTTGCCCCTCCCCTCTGCCTGGTGTTGATTCAATCCAGCTATTTTGTTTCCCCAAGCTGCAAGGGGTTCCAGGCAGCCAAATCCACAAAAAGGAAACCCCTCTCAACCTTCCACCAGAACCCTCCCACTCTCGGAGAATGCTCCCTCACTGGGTTGCCAGGCAGGAGTCGCAGCTCAAACCAGCCTTTTTCCCTGAGGGTGGGGCTCAGCCATCTGTGTTAACCACCACAGGCAGGCTTAAAACTCACGAATCTCTACAGATGAATCCACGTCGTCAATAGGCCTGCAGATAGATGTCCCAAGCTTGTCGCTCTATATTCCCACAGCACAGATCTCCAGGCAGGACCCTGTCCACAATCAGCCATCCTCAGAGAGCTAGTCAGCAAATGTCCTCCTAAACCGATGCCATCTTGCCTTCCCCGTAAACCTCAGCTATTGTTTTGACAGAGATTACATTGAATGCCAGGATCTTAAGGAAACAAAGATGAGAGAGAAGAAAATAGGAAGAAAAACAAAAAAAAAAACCCTCCCCATGTCTTTGAAGATTAGCTCTTTGCTGGCTTACTCCTTCAACTCCAATCCATGACATTGAGAACTCTGCCTTACCTTCCTGCTTGTGCTGTGTCTAGAGGTCAGATAGATGGGAAAGCTTACTGTCTTCTCAGGTCTTGTCTCAACTTTCATTCTGCCCTGCCCATGCCTGTTGGTTGTCTAAATCTCCCAATATACATAGGTATCCTGGAATGCCCAAATTGTTCAAAGAAACTCTCTCCACAGCTTTTCCTCCCAAGCTTTTGACACTCTGTTGTTTGCTTCAATGTGGGGCTGTAGATTTTCCTTGGCCTTACAATGTTTTCAAGAAATGCTTGCCACTTTTCCACTGTAAGTTCCAAATTAGGTAACAGAAAGTCAAGAGACTTGCACCAACCCTTCACATACAGATCCTCCATACAGATCACAACAGAGACACAAAATTTTGAGGGAATGAGCATCAATGTCATGATGCTTCAACATCTTAGACCCTGTTGTTGGGTTCTTCAGTGGCCACCCCAAAATCTGCTTATACAAGAAAAAAAGCTACTCCCTCTTTGAGAAGAGGACTCTCTGTGAAAGTCCAATGCAATCTCCCCAATTCTCGTTCTTGTGTGATCAACCACTACAGCTCCACCCATATTACATTATAAATGCAATATATAGACCCCAGATCCACTGCAAGCCTTCCCCTTGCCTTCTTGGTTGAACCTACACTCCTGACATGTTTCCTATGTGAGCCATCAAGGCATTCCACTCCTCTCTGCTCCAGGACCTGTGAATATTAATAAACTTCTTATTCATACATCTCTGGTATCATTCAGTCTTGTTGCACTTTATTACCCATAAAAAGATCCTTACAACTCAATTGCATGTCTTTTAGAATGACTAAAATCTAAAATCTAACCAATCCAATTGCTGGCGAGGATGCAGAGTAGCAGTGACTCTCATACATGGCTAGTAGGGATACAAAATGGTACAGCCCTATTAGAAGAAAATTTGGCAGTTTCTTACAAAACTAATCATAGTCTTAGCATAAAACCCAGCAATGATATTCCTAGGTATTTACCTGCACGATTTGAAATCTAATCTCCTTTAGAAGCAGACACATGAATGTTTACAGCAGCTTTATTCATAATCATCAAAAACTGGATGTATCCAAGCGGTCCTTCAATAACTGAATGGATAGGCAATCCAAGGTACATCCGCACACTGGACAACTATTCAGTGATAAAAAATAATAGCTTATCAAGTCATTCAAAAATGTTGGACACTCATAAATCTGAATTGCTAAGTAAAAGAAGTCTGCAGAAAATGCTACATACTCTCTGATTCCCTGTATGTGACAATCCATAAAAATCAATACTAAAGGGGGTGGTAAGCAGATGAGTGGTTACCAGTAGTTGAAGAAGGGTTAGATTTGACAGGTGAAGTACAGAATATTATTTTAAGGTAATGAGACTATTCAAATGCATACTTGGCACTATGCATTTGTTAAAATCCATAAAACTTTACAACACAGAGTAAACTTTAGTGCATGCAATTAAAAGAATTAAGATGTCAGGGGTTCCAAGATGGACTGAAAAATGTGAAAAATATTCTAAATGTATTAAACAGCCTCAATAAATGGTTAGGGAAAATGTGATGACCTAGGTGACTTGGAAACGAGTGGAGTTTGTAAGATGAATGGCAAAAGGAACTGTGAATAAGCTCTGTACTCTAGAAGGTAAAGTAGTTCCTCACAGGGGTAGAGATTATCTTTTCTGAAACCACCATACAGGTATATATCACATAAATCCCAGTCAAGGAACATATGTAGTGTTCTTCAGAAAGGTCAAGGACAACAAAAATAGAGGGGTGTGGAGCAGGTGTAGCTCAGCGGTTGAGCACCTGCTTTGCATATATGAGATCCTGGGTTCAATCCCTGGTACCTCTTAAAAACAAAACAAAACAAAAATATAGAGGGAGTGGGGAGGTCTGAAAGAGTGTTGTGGTCCAAGGGAGAACCTGGAGAGGTAGGACATCTAAATGTAGTGAGGTATTCTGGATAGGATCTGGGAACATAAAAACTAAGGACATTTAAATAAAGTATGGGATCTGGGAGGTAATAATGTATCAATTTTAAATCACTGATTGTAGCAAATGCCAGGGAAGTCATAGACACATGCTCAGAAGCCATCTCTCATCCTCACCACCATGTCTCCTTTTTTATTTGTGTGCAGATATTTCCATCTGTTTTCATTCTCAGTCCAGGCGAGATGTTAGGGCTAATGAAAAGGTCTGACCAAACTTTAAACTGAGAACCAGGAACAAGCAGCCACAAATGCTTATCAGGGCAGAAACTCTCAGTAGCAGAGCCTGTCATATGTGCATGCATAAATACTCAACACTAAAACTGTACAGGTCACTCATCTCTGATGTAAAGTGGGGCATGTGGAGCTCCTATCCACTGACCCTGACCCAAGCAGTTGGTCTCACTGGGAGGCTGGCATGATGGACTACTCTTTTGGACCCTTTGTGTTATGTAGGTAGCAAAGCAGTAATATGTTGAAATTCTGTTGTGCCTGGGCCTGTGTTTCCACAATGTTCTATAGAGCAACTTGGTCCACAGCAAGTGTATCACATTAACATGGGATATTAATGGTGGAAGCAACTGTATGTATGGTATGTGGAAGTTCTCTGTACTGTGTTCAGGATTTTTCAAAATAAAAAGGTTATTAAAAACTCAGTTGCATTTTCATAAAATAATGATGAACATATGGAAGAAAATTATGAACATAATAGCAGTTATAGCTGTTCAAAAAAATCAGAAGCACTTATCTATAAATCTAATAAAACGTGTCCCAAGATGTATATGCTGAAATGACAAAATGCTGATGAAAGAATTGAAAGAAAAGCTAAATTAATGGAAAGAAACTGTGTTCATAAATTAGAATACTCAACATAGTAAAGATTTCAAATCTTTCTAAATTGATGTGTTGGTTAAGTACAATTTCTATCAAAATTTTAGTGAGGTTTTTTTCTGTTTTTTGTTTGTTTGTTTGTTTTTGCATTCATAGACAAGTTTATCCTGAAATGTATAGGGAAAGATATAAGACCTTGAAGAGTTAAATAATTTTGAAAAAGAATAAAGTGGTTGTAATCATAGTATGAAGGCTTATGGGATATCTGTAGTAGTAAAGATTGTGGTATTGGCAGAGGAAAAAGAGACATATCAATCAATGGAACAGACTAGAGAATCCAGACATAGAATCACAAAAACAAGATCAAAATATTTTTCACAAAATTGCCAAAGCAATTCAGTGGAGAAAAGATTATGCTGATGCTATTGGACATCCAAAGGGTAAAAAAATAAATAAAACAAAACTTGTCCTAAACATCATGGTTTATATAAAAGCAAATGCATGCAAAATGGGCAACTATAGAGCTTATTGAAAAAAATATAGGAGAATTCATTTGACCTAGAGATTGGTGAAGTATTCTTAGATTTGATACCAAAAGTACAATCCATAAAAAGAAAAATTGTTGAATTAGATTTCATCAAACTTTAAAATATTTACTCTGCAAAAGTTGATAAGATGAAAGGCAAGCTACATACTAGGATAATATATTCAAACATCATTTCAAACAAAGGATTCATATCTAGAATACATAAAGAGCTTTCAAAGTTCAACATTAGGAAAAAAATCAGTTAGAAAATGGGTGAAAGGCCTGAATAGACAGTTCCCCAAGGAGGATTTAAAGAAGAAAAGTAAGTATATGAAAAGATGTTTAATATCATTAGCCATTAGGGAAATGCAAATTAAAACCATAATGAAATATCATGACACACCTATCTGAATGGCTAATAGTAACAACAACATCAACAACATTTCTAATGCCAATAAATCGTGGTGAGGATGCAAAAAAATTGGATCACACATACATTGTTGCTGGGAATGCAGAATGGTACAGTCCCTTTGGAAATAAGTTCACAGCTTTTTCTAAACTCAGCATGGGGTTCTCAGATAGTCCAGCAATTGTAGTCCTGTGCATATAGCCCAGAGAAATGAAAAATGTCTGCTCACAAAAACTGGACATGCATCCTTATAAATACTTTATTTCAATAGCCTAAAACTGTAAATAATCCATGCACCCTGCAAGAAGTGAACAGTTTAAAAATTTTTTTTGTACATCCATGACATGGAATAAGACTCAGCAACCAAAAGAAAGGAACTATTGAGACATGCGACAACTTGGATGGATATTAAGGGTATTTTGCTGATTTTAAAAAAGTCAATGCCAATATGTAATACACTTAGGATTTTATTTATATAATATTATTTAAATGATGATTACTGACATGTAGAGGATATTAGTGGTTTCCAGGGTTTAAGAATGGGTGAAGGGGAATGACTGTGGCTTTACAGTGATACTTGTGAGGGAATTGCTCTGTGTCTTGATTGTGCTGATGTTCACACAAACATACACATGATAAATCTGCATAAAACTAAATGCAGCCACACACACATGCACACAAATGAGTGCATATAAAACTGATGAAATTTGGATAAAGCCAATGAATTGTATCAATAACAATTTCCTGGTTACAATATTGTACTCTGTTTAAGTAAAATGTTACCATCACAGAGTAAAAAGTGCACGGGCTCTTCTGTATTATTTCTTACAATTGCATGTGAATCTAAAATTATAAAAACTAAATAAATGCATAAATCATTACACCAAACATATCTTCTAAGAATGAACAAAATCTAAACTAAAATAAATCTTTAGTATTATTGGTATTCACCTTTACTCTGAAGCCTGATGTCTTCATCCTTACCTTATTATTAAGCTGCTGAAAAAGAATGGACCAAAGTTTTGCTTCCTTCTAACAGGCTCCTGAATCTTCTCAGAATGGTCACGAATGGATTACCAATTTTTACCAACTGTGATCTCAGTTTTGTTTCATTGACTAGCAGCTTGTAGCTGTTTAAACAGAACCCACTTACCATGCACTGAATACCGTATCTTCCCCAAGAGACATAATGATAATTTATATTCCATCCATTTTAAGGTGACTTGTTCCTGTCATAACATTGTCTCACTAATTAGGGACACATTTCTCCTATATCCTTACCGAAATTTCCCAAATGTGGTATCTTAACAGCTTCCTAAAAAACTCACGCACATTTTGTTAGTGTCTCCCTCAAGGTCATGGATACCATTCTGAACAAAGCTGAAAATCATCTCTCTAGCTCTATTAGTTTCTATCTTCCTGATGTAAAGTCCAGGTTTATGTTTTCCATTCATCATTCAAAGAAGAGTAGAGTATTTAAATTAAAACAGTGAAATAAAGCCAGAGAATTTTCTAATTCATTCTTCCTCACTGACTTCCCAGGAACAGTTAAGCAACAAAAGAAACTACCTTAAAAAAAAAAATCTATGTTGTTTTTTTTCTTGCAGTGGAAAATAGATCTTTTGAGTTAGCTTGTCATCATTAAAACTGCAAAAATGGAACGTTGGATTCAGTTTTCTTAAAAATGCTAATATACAGAATATGGCCATGCCTTTATATTTTCCCAATTGGTATTATTATGCATGTCTTGCATTGAGATCTTTTTCGGATGATAAATGATGTTAATTGCTTTTTGAGTTACTGAACTTTTATTGAATCAAGATGTCTTCAAGACAATTAATCAATTGAAAGGGGAAAAACACATGCCAAATAATTTCAAACAGAAGTTGTCTTATGTGCTCTTACCCTGCCAACTGTATAAACTTAATCTGAACAAAATGATACATCCTTTTGTTCAGAAGAGTGGATTTCTGACTTGTTAGTAAGGAGACTGCTTTGACTTAATAGTCCCTAACCAATTTCTCTTTCTATTGCTGGAAAGCCTCACATCAGAGAGCATATGTCTGTGCATAACCATATCACAATTCAAAACCTTAGCCAGTAAGCAGGCATCTGCTGCTCAAGGTAGTCTCAGAATTCCTGCAGAGTAAAGTTAGAGGTGAGGAAATGTTGTGGTTTAATCACAGTGAATGTTGCCACATGTGCTCCTGTCACTCTAAAGCAAGCCTTCCAACCCCTTCCATAACAGAAAGATGCTTGAAACAGGTCTCTTGCTTTTTATAATGTGGGGTTTGTATGCCATATTGTATTTTCCTTTCATCTTCTTCTGGCACATTTACTAGGTTGCATACATAATCTCTTAACTGATTTCACTTGCTTTGGAATCATAAACATTTTATATGCTATTGAAAGATATTTTGTCTTTGATGTAGGAAACCTAGTGCTTGAGGTTAAAATGTATGATTAATTATTGTATATTTTAGAACATGCTAAAAATGCAACTCAACTCTCAATATATTCCAAACTAGAATATACCACATTGATATGCTGTTTCAAACTTACAGTCACTACCACAATTAAAATCACACCTATTTCTCCTTGGTATGGATGGATCCATTTAGGAACAAATCTAAGTAAAAGAGAATTTAAATAAAACTTTGATGTTTCATTCTCCATTTCATAAGGTTATGGATGATAATGCAAATAAAATGTTCTATTCATATCATGATGGAATTTTGAATTATTTTAATACAAAACTCTTCATCATCTTTACAAATGGAAGAAAAATCAATGGCAGAGTAAGTATCCTTTGCTAAGTACAATGGCAATAGCTTACATGTGGATACAGCTTTGCATTTAATAAGATATTCACAAATATTATCATATTTAACTACCATAAAAATCACAAAGTACACATCTTTCCAGACAACGTAAACACAGAAGGGATCAGTTTTTTTCAACCAATATTTAGAAACAAAATCTGCTCAGGAACCCCAGTTGACCATCATATGGTTCACAACCCCTCTGTAAGTGGCAGAAGAAAAGGCACAAGCAAATTATTTATAATTATTCCTCAACTTGAATGCCTGTCTTGTGAATGGTTTTACATGGACATTTATTATGTCTGTCAGTACCCTGCAGAGCCCCGTCGGAACCCAAAGCCAAAAAGAAAAATCATCAATACTGATCCAGTTTTACTTTAAATGTTTTATAGTTTATCATTATGAATTTCTGAATTTTTTATTTTTTAAAAAATATTGCATTAACATCTCATTTATGTATATTACCGAGTTGTTTCATGGCCCCTTATTTTTCACCTGAAAGGCATAATAAGCATAACCAGTAACTCAGTTAATGTTGGTGCATGCCAACATTAAATTATCTAGATGCCAATCCTCTTGGGCAATCTATTTCATGTTATTCACACATCATTGTTTACTTTAGTTCTATTTACATTTTGTCATTATAATATTGTCTCATTGTCCCACCAATTCACTCACATGGATCAGTGGCTCAGCAGAATTCATTAAAGCAAAAAATAGCAATTACTAGTAAAGAAAATATTAAGATATAAATTATAAAAATAAGCAAAACCTAAGAAAGACAATATGTATGTAAATGGAGAGTATGACTCATGGAATGTGATGCGAAATATGAGGTGAGAAGCAAATATTTGAACATTACAATTTCACACAGGCAGCTGAAAAAGTAAAATTAAGTAGAAATATTAATAATATTTATCTAAAATTTGTTTTTATGGTGTAAAAAATCCCTAGTTCTCTCCATATTATCTTTTATAAATTTTAACAGGAAAATGGAAGAAAGCTATCCAAACATTTCAGTTTCATTTTCTGAAAATTGTGGTTTTCTAAAACATTCTTAAAATGAGAAAATATGAATCAGCTCTTGGCATACATTTGGAAATCATTTAATGGAGAGTGCTTATTCAGTGTTTTTTGGCCGAGTGAGTGAGAAGGGGATTTTTTTTATTTATTGAGGAACTATTTTATCATCCACAGCAGAGACTGAAAATCATGTTTTAGAATCACTATAAACACCTTTGACGGAGCCCCATTTCTATGTGCAACAGGAAAAAAAATCCACTGCTAAGCACTCTCCTGTTAATCCACCAACTGTTTTATCCACAGACAGCAATTGAGTAAAAACAGTATGAATAATATATTTATAGTTGAAATAAATGTTGACGTGTACGAATGGTGGCAAATCAAATACATGGCTTTTTGATTCGAGCCTTTTTCACAAAGTTAAATAAGTTCAGGAGACAGGTGCACACTTAACTTATCAACATAAGGGATAAAATATCAAAAGTTCTTCAGAAGGGCAATAATTATATGAAATTTTTAAGTAACTGGTTCAATGGCATATTTCAGTTTATTATTTGGTTACCCAGAAAAGAGGTACTTTCACACACTTCAGTGATGAAATGGAACCTTTTTGTTTTGTTTTTTCAATGGTGAGGAAAGCTACCATAATTTCTTAGGAAATCAAACGGTGCAGAAGCTTGGTAATTGAATCATTGAGATTTCCCTAGCCATTATCTTTTAAAATTAGGTCTAAATACAGCAACAGAACATGAAGAAATCCATTCTAGTCCTGAATGCAAACATTTATAAGGAATCATTTCTCCATCTTCTTCAAGTTTAAACCTTTAAACTTCTGATTTCTGTGCATTTTCAGTCAGCCACTGAGCACATGATGGAATATTAAATACAGCCATTTATGAAAATGTCTCCAAAGTTTATGAATCAAAGGCTAGTCTGAGTTTCCAGTATCATGCCTCAAAGCTTTCAAATACTTCTTTCATTTCTTAAAAGTAGAATTGAGTTAGCAACTTCTACTTTTAATAATGAGTAATTAGAGAAACTAACGGCATGTTAAACTTTACTTATTGTTTATCAGTAAGGAAGCTAATTGTTTCCTATCAAACAGAAATTCTGTACCAATTAAGCATTAACTCCCCCATTCCCTACTACAACATTCTGAATGTAATTAACACAAGTGAATTATATGCTTGAGTGTAGTCTAAAGGGGAAAGTATAAGTAGTATATTGTTGCTAGAATAAAAAATTAGGACTGTACAACACAGTGAACCCTACTGTAAATTATGAACTATAGTTAATATTACAATTATAATAATACTATTTCATCAATTGCAGCAAAGGTACTACACTAATGTAAAATATTAATAATAGGTGAATATATATGGGAACTTTGTATTTTCTGCATGAATGTACTATAAACCTACAAATTCTATAATAAAAAAAATTATAAAAATATTCCAAGCAGTATAATTTCTTGATATCGTGTACACAGACAATTTGAAATACATATTATTAAACCTTTGCTTGATTTTTCTTAAATTTGCTGGCTTATTGTGGTAGTCTGATTATTTGGGGACCCAAAAAATTATGTTCTTAAACTAATCCATTCCCGGGGATGTGATCCTATTGTAGGTGGGATCCTTTTCTAGATCACTTCAGTTAAGGGCCATTTGATTAGATTACTTTAGTAAGGTGTGGCCTAAGATGTATCCTAATCCTCTTATTGGAGTCCTTTATAAGCTGATGAATATATAGACAAAAAAGACAGCAGAGATAGAGAGAAAAACCCAGAAGCTAAGAAAGAGGATCCTGGAGGCCAGAAACTGGAGTCAATGGAACACAGAGGCTTGGAGAGAAGCCCCTGGAAGCTGAGAAAGGAAGTCACAGAAACCAGGAAACTGAAAGTGACAAGTCCCAGAGGAGAAGGGAGACTGATTTGGACATTTTCATGGTCTCAGAACTGAAAACTTGCAACCTAAATGATCCCCATTTTAAAAGCCAACCCATTTCTGGTATATTGCCTTGGCAGCCTTTAGCAAACTAAAACACTCATGTTTGGAGCAAACAGTATTAACTGATTGCTGATGGCTAAAGGTTTGAGAAACATTCCTCCAAATTTTATATCTGTTAATTTTTACTTCCATCTACTACTTACAATTACCTGTGTAATTATAATAATGTTTGGCGTTGGAATGAACAATTCAAACAAAGGAATGTGATATTTTCTTTATTTCATTTTATATGATTGTTTTCTCATAACATGCATGAAGAGATAAGTAGCTACAAACAAGTACTTTAGTCTCTCAAGTATAGTCCTTAATTGCTAAGGTAACATAAGATAAATTTAGCTCATCCAATGTATCATAAGACCTTATAGACTACAGTTAAAAGTTTGGATTATATCCTGAGGTGGAGAAGTTTGGAGGTTATAAACATAAAAGAGATAAAAGAGACATTTTCTGAATTATATATTTAGAAGTTCATTCAGTAGAGATGAGAAAGGGGAAAAGCTAGAAGTAACCATGCAATAATGGATTACAATCAGAGATATCCATATGTAGCTGTATTTAGCTTAATATAGATACTAATGGATATGGAAAAATTATGTGTGTGTGTGTATATAAGTGTACATACATGATTATTCTGCATATGTATTTTCCTCAGCTGTTTCCATTGAAAAGTCCTAGAAGCAACATCCCAGTATCAACACCCAACGTTCAGATCTTGGATGCTAACACCATTCTCCAATTAAAGAACCAGAGCTCCTTGGAAAATTGGCTGAATCTAGAAGTGGGGCAGGGATTATATAAGATGAGCTTGGAGCATCTTATACTGCCAGAATGCACAGAAGCACTCAAAACACAAAATGATGGGTACATGTCAAAAGAACACAAGAGTCAAAAGGAAGACTCCCCAGTAGTCAAATCTGGAAAAATCTGAGTAATAAAATAAACAAAGTAGTGCTGGACAATAGCTCAATTTATAAAATAAATATCAATGAGTCTATACTGACAAAAATAAATGATTGAATAAATAAATAATTGTGGAGAAGTGAAAAAACTTCCACAGAGAAGAACTACAAATTTTTCATGCAAATTCTCTCCCCTCGTGGAGGTCAAACATAACTCCCCATCCTTTAAGTGTGGACTAGACTTACTGACTTCATTCCAAAGAGTACAGTGCAGAATTCAAGGGTGGGGTCCTACTCTACAGGGGAGGAACCTAGTAAATACTACCTTAGGTGATCAGAGTTAACATTACCAATAACAAGTTGTGTTGATAGCAGGTACCCTTGACATGATGCATTAAGAATGCTACTTATCTCTGTAGTTTCCCTCCCCAAAATACAAAACCCTAGTCAAAGCTAAAGAAAAACATCAGACCAACCCTAATAAAGGTATATTTTCCAAATACTTGACCAGTACTTTTCAAAATTGTCAGTGTTATCAAAATAGAAGAAAGTCTGAGAAATTAGAAAAGCCAAGAGGAGCTTAAGAAAATACAGTGACTAAAAGAAGTATAATATCCTGGATGGTTGGATGAGATCCAGGAACAGGAAATGGGCATCAGGGAATGTACTAGTCAGCCAAAGGGGTGTTGATGCAAAATACCAGAAATCTGTTGGCTTTTATAAGGTATTTATTTGGGGTAGAAGCTTACGGTTACCAGGCCATAAAACATAAGTTATTTCCCTCACCAAAGTCTGTTGCCACCTGTTGGGGCAAGATGGTTCTTCTCTTCCTGGGGCTCCATTTCTCTCTGGGCTTGGCTGCTATGCTCTCTCCACAAGGCCTACTGACATGTCCTAATCATAATTTAATCAATTAAAAGTGATATCTGTGACAGACCAATTTACAAACATAATCCAATAACTCTTTTTGGAATTCATAAACAATGCCAAACTGTGACAGGGAGAAACTCATACATCTGAATAAAGTACAGAGTTTAGTTAAACATAAACAACAACAGCAAAAGGTCACTCTGGTTGCCATAGAAAGAACAATTTTAAGGACATGCAGCTGTCTGTACAGTATCCATTCTGCCCTTCTTCATGATTAACTATGTGTACATAGCTAAAATTCTACATTTGACAAACTCCTTGCAAGTAGTAGGAATCACTACTACTAATGACTTGCTAACAAGAAGTAAGCCAGACTGCATGACGCATCCAGGAATTTTGTTTAAAAGGAGCTGTTTCAGCTGCATGACATGCCTTTCTTTTCCTTTCCATCACACTTTTTCTTTCTGCAGCCTGATATGCAACATGATGGAGGGAACACTGGTAGCCATCTTGAAATAAATGGTGACATTGACGATGGCAACACACATTGAGGATGGCTAAGCAGAAGGACCAATGAGCCTGGGCCCCTGATATCTATGGAGCTACCATATCAGCCTTTTAAACCTACTTCAGGACTTTTTTAATGGAAGAGAAAAATTAGCCTTTATCAATTACAGTCATGGGTTTCCTCTTAGGCAAAGTGGAATTGAATCATAAATCATATGGAAAATATAGAAAATATGTGGAAGCAGCAAGATAAATTAGGAGGGTATGAGTAGTTTGAAGCATTTGTAATTTCTCTGTTTGTAGAATATTAACAAATTCATTTAGTTCATTCTAAAGAATATCAATAGTGTAGCAGAAAGTGTGACTTGGGAAAGGATATGGAAATGGAGAAGAGTGGAAGGATTCAGGGAAGTCAAACTGATAAGAAATAATGATGGATTAAATACAGTGAGTGAGAAAAAGAAATGCTGCATCTAGAATCCAGTCCATAGCAACTGCAGGGATAATTGTGGAAAGATAGGTTTAGAAGAGGTTGGAGGATAGGGGAAGAAAATGTTGGACACTATCCTGTACTTACAAATATTTTAAAACACTGTATGTATATAGCTATTATCTTCTGAGATTCTCTGGCTATTTTCAAAGTCCTAGCAAAACAATAAACCAAAATAAGCAACAGAACAAAATTTTACTTGCAAATCAAGAAAGCAAAATGTTACTAGCAAAATAACTTAGAAAGCGAGAAATTTAATAAACACCTAATTTTCAACTCTTGTTTGACTGTAAATGCATATATAACATATCAGTATTAATTTAAGTTTCAAGGAGTAAAATTTAAGTCTAACTTTAAGAATAGAAGAATTATTCATTGTTCCAAAATAGATCTATGCATTTGGAAAATGAAGATTTGCATGGACCTCAAAAACATGAATATGCTATAAGCCAATGTTGAATTAGATGTTGGGACAGGAGGTAGGTAGATATGCCAATAGTTATAATGTAAGGCATATGAGAAGAAGACTAAGAATAGCATGTCATCAGCATGCAAAGAAAGGGGAGCCATTTTCTACCTATAGAAATAGTAGGTCCCAAGTTTCAGTTTCCTCATCTTTGAAATGTGCCATATCTCACTAGACTGCTCTGAATATCTAGTAAAAAAATGTGTAGGAAACACTTTATAAATTAAAAATCCAAAAGCAAGAATACATTTTACATTTCATTGTTTGTAAGTATTCCATATTAATTATAGTATGTCAATACTTACTTGTAACCATTTGATGTGAATATAATTATAAAGTAATTCCTATATAGATATAGGAGAAAGATCCTGAAATAATGTAGAATGTTATATTATAAATATAAAATATTTTCATTGATGACTTCCTAAGAGATAGTCAAAGTAAGTGACAGTTGTATAATTTAATAAGAAATGCAAAATATTACAAAATGATTCAATTTTACTGAGCAATAAAATGAACTGTATAATCTTTGAATTATAAATTCTCATTTAAAAGAGAAATACCACTTCCTTTTTTTCCCATTATGAAGTTAACTTTATGAGAAATAGAATTTTCAGTAGATAATTCTTTCACTATATTAAAAAAATGTTTTCTCTATGAAAGAAATATTTAACTACTATAGTTTCAGAATATTTTCTACCTTCTAATAATTAGTAAAATCTATCTTTGGCAAACACCTCAAAATTCAAAATTTCCATGTTATCAACAAAAAGTGAAGACATACTTTTGTGTTCTTGAATATTGCTAGATGTTTTCCCAAATCCTAGCTTAAAATTCTGTCCAGAATTTAGTTTTATTCTTCTTCTTCCAGTTCCATAATAACTCCCTAATTTAACCTTCATATCACCATATTCCTAGAAACAAAAGTCTATGTTGTAGGCTGAATTCTTTGGGAAGGAGTTGCTGACACGATTTTGAGGGTAAATGTGTTTTGGATGAATAACACGTGGGAAATAGAATGGAAGCAAACAGGATTGGACAGCGGGAACCATCCGACTGCAATGCAGATATGATATGATCTCTGCCATTCAACAAGGGAGTCCAAAAGCAAAGATTCCCCTTTAGAAGAGGCAAGTGTGTGGAAATGGAGCTAGCAGTGGGGTGATTCCTTTCTCAGACAGGACTGTAGTGGAGCACCTTTTTGGGCCACCATCTCCCAATGAGTCCTCCTGTTTTTCATCACTCTTTCTTGCAATTCATTTGGTACTGCCCACGGGTGAATTTCTAAAGGGAACAAGTGTATAGTTAGTTGTGCCATGCCTCAGTTCACTAATTTTTGAGGTGAAAAAATGAAGTACTGAACCTGGTTTTCGTTTCTTTACATTTTTTAGTCAATTTTATTGATGCATATTAATAAACATACAATTCATCCAAAGTGTACAACCAGTGGTGTTTGCTATAATCACTTAGTTGTGTGTTCATCACTTCAGTCATTATTAGAGCATTTTCATTATTTCAATAATAACAATAATAAACAAAAAACAAGTAAACAGAAACAAGAAAATTCCTCACCTCTCAATCACTCTATGCTTTCCCCACTGGGCATAACGGCTGTTTCTGGCTATTCTATCCAAAGTGTATAATCAATGGCTTTTAGTATAATCACAATGTTGTATAATCATCATCTCAAAAGATTTTAGAACTCTTTCATTACTACAAAAAGAAAGACTCCACACTTCTTAGCATTCCTTCCTCAGACCTACAAAATCACTAATCTCCTTTCACCTTTATAAATTGATTTATATTTACATTTTATATAAATGGAATCATACAGTTTGTAGTACTCTGTGTCTGGTCTCCTTCATTTAGTATAATGTTTTAGTTTTTTTGTCGGATATTAACATTTTGTACTATTAGCTTACATTTGTTCAGCGTCAAAGAAAAACGGTCTTTGAATTCTACCCATATTCATTTTTCACGTAATATATTTATATTTCACAGAATATATTTAGTTCAATATAGGGCAATCATACAGTATTTGTCCTTTTGTGTTGTGAAACTTTGTATACATTTTAACATCCAAACACCTTCACCAAACTCACTGCTCCTTACTTTCCTAACTCAACCATCATTCTGGATCAATCTACCTGTTGTTCATTTAATACATAAGGTGTGTGTCTACCTCTACATCTTCTTCTGCTTGTTCACTTCCACTTCTTTCCTGGCTAATCCTATCTATACTACCTGTTATTCCACTATCACTTAATTCCAAGAAGTTCTTTTTTCTGATCCTGTTTAACAGTGAATTATTGTGTTACTTTGCAGAAAAATCATATAAGGGAGCGATGTTATGGAATCCATGCATTTGAATATTGTTATTTCAACAATATTATGAACACCTTATGTGAAAGAGTAGACCCTATATTTCTATGTATTCAGTTTAGTATGTAATATATTTAAACATATGTAATTTCAAAACATAACAGTTTTGTATCTTGTTGGGACAGTTTGCAAAATGAGAACTGTTACTAGGTATCACATGGTTAATTGTTTCTAGCCATTTGTGCCACAGAAAAACTGGAGAATATTCCATATGTCAATATTATTGTCTTTGCTTGATAAACTGCAATGCTAATAAGACGAGGATATTTCAAATCTGCAAACTATATCAGGATTTGATATATTTAAATTCACTTTTTTAAAGAAGATTTTATGTGAACATAAACTATAGCTTAAGTGATAATTTTAAAACTGAAATCATACCATAAATCTTAGTTCATTGACTTTTGCCATGACAATCCCTACCCAATTTTTTACTAGAACTGCAAAACCCACTGGGGCATTGGGTTTGAAGAATTTTTTGGTCATATTTTCCCTAGACATGTATATATAGTGCATGTTTCATCTCTTTTTTTATGAAAGATGACTCTGCTAACAATGTTACCATCAGGATACAGATTACCTTTCCATACAGAGCACAGCTATTATATATCTCTTGAGTCAAGCATTGCAAACCTCAAAAATATGACCTTTCCTTTTACCATGAGGACTACATCTTAGTGTGCCAAAATCACTTTCAGGTACTGCAATGTACAGAACTGTTTGCCAAATCAGTCACATTTCTAGAAAGGGCTTACTATAATTTAGGTTGACCAAAATATGTTACCTATATTGAGTAATTCTTATATTGCACAAGAAGCATAGTGCTTTTTTTTTTTTTTGATGTTTTTTTTGATGTTTTTTTTTATT
>JAQZBX010050497.1:0-19640 GCA_029593785.1 Cabassous unicinctus | reverse complement strand
CCCCTTGCTGCTTGTGCTGCTGTGTCCATTCGCTGCGTGTCTTCTCTGTGTCTGCTTATCTCCCCCTTGCTGTGAGGTCTTGCCGCATCAGCCCACGGCGCCGCGCGAGCCGCCCTGCCCTCACAAGGAGGCCCCGGGAAGCGAACCCAGGGCCTCCCATAGGGTAAACGGGGGCTCTATCCATTGAGCCACACCCGCTTCCCCTCTTAATTGCTTTCTAAATAAAAAATAAACAACTGTCCGACTACCTCACAGTTCTTAATCGAACGAACTGAAAACAAAAGACTCAGCCCTTTAACGTAGGGGTAGGTCCCAGGGGCTCCAGGCTTGACACCCCAAATACTATTCGCTTTATGAAAATCAAAGTCTTTAAGAACTTGGCACAATATCAATAACTGGCCATTGTTTGGGCTTTAGTGTGCTGTTTGGAACAGAGAAAAAGACAAACAACCGGCAAACAAACAAAAACATCCCAATTTGCTAATCAATTATATGCAGGTGTTTATAGATTTCTTCCATATTAATGAATTCAATTTGGACTTGTGTCATCCTAGAAATGACTTAGACACTAAAAGAATTGCTGATAGCTTCGTAATAATGTTCAGAGTGATGCTGCCTACTATTCATTCCGGAGCGACACCAAGAAGCCTCAGCTACTCACTCTACATGTAATGGCTACGTGCACAGCTGCTGTGTCTCTAATTTGTATTTGCAAAGATCAGATCTAAAGGCCTTTGGACTCGACAGTTAAAAGGGCAGAGAGATAGTGATGATTTCTTATATGAAACCAACTCTTTAAGTGCTGCCTCTTTTTAGGTGGAGAAGCATGCTCTCATTGGGTCTATATTGACATTTATAACTAATTTTAAAGTTTGCTTTGCTCCCTTTCTTTGTTCTGAGCATCCTGTGGCTGTCTTTGCCCAAAGCCATTTCTGATGGTTTCGCCCTACCCTGAATTCAGATGTAATGACCGCGTGTTTCTTCTACCATAAATGATACATCAGTCATTCTAGGAACGATTTCTGCTTTGTAGCTTGGTGATCAATTGCAATTCCAGTCTAAGTCTGGGACCTGTTACTGCTGGCCCATAGTCAGGAGTAAAGGACACTTTTCAACACTTTTTTTGTCACCTACAGAACTGGTGCCATATTGGGATGGGGGTGGGGAGTGGAGATGGGTGTCGGGGAGGAAGGGCTTGAAATGATGAGCTAAGTATAGGCTTCCATATGTTCTGCTGAGTTACGGGAAGGATCCATGCTGTTATGGAAACACCCCAAGAACCACCAAATGAGCAAGAAGCAGCCATTTCTCCTCCCACCTCTTTGCTGCCATCCACAGTCTATGGTCCGAGGGTGACAAGGGGGACCTGCAACTGGGGAGGACGCCTCCAGCTCTGGGCTTTGAGACTCAGCAGCACTGAGGAGCCCTGCTCTTCCGTGGGTGAAGCGAGGCTGGCACCTCCCAAACTCACAGGGTAGGAGTCACCGAGCTAATCCTGGTGCAGCGTCGGAGACGCAGAAAGTGCTGTGTAAGTGTGAAATGCTGTACGTTGCCTTTATAAGTACCTATCAAAACAAATGAAAACATCTCATTTCACACACAGTATTTACGTAAACATGTTACTGATACACCAAAATAATCCCCCCAAATATTAAACAACAAATCAAGCCCCTGTCAGTGCCTGACTCACTGAATAAATGGAATGAATAAACTTGTAACTCATGCGCTTGACTACGGTTCTATGAAATTGTTGAATTTGTTAGGTGTAGTGTGTGATTTCTGCACAGAGTAACCAAAATAACCTCAAATGCTTTATTCTCTCACAACCGAAATTAAACAGATCTGCACGCTCCCAAATTAAGTGATGCTCACACAAGAACGCAAATCACGTTTCCTTCCCTTCTTCCCCTTGCTCTGCCCAAATAGAAAGCTAGACAGAGCTTCCCAAGCGGAGGACAATTCTTTCTACTAAGTGTGAGCACTGATCTAACTGCATCATCCGCAGAGAATCATTCTAGAACCCAACTGAAAGGACAGCTCTGCTCCTGATCCATGAGCATAAGCAACCACAGCAGCATACAGACTTCTCTGCCAAATGATTGCTATTCTTTAGGCCCAAAGAAGAGACAGCGGAACTGTCTTGAGTATTCTGCTTTTATAGCATTTGTTGAAGTTTCCAAGACTGCAATATGCTGTGAGTGATGTGTCTAGTACCTCTCCAACAGGAGCGGCAGTGCTATTCCAAAAGAGGATCAGGAAGTCTCAACGAAATCCCATGGGCGAGATCACACTGTTCCACCATAAAGTATTTTGTATTGAAACCAACTAACATCGGTGACATTCTAGTTCTTTAAAGGAGCCATTTGGCTCAGCGTCTTCAGCTGATCGGGATAGTTCCGGTTAAAGCAGATGTGCTTGCCAGCCAAATCTGGACCGATTTCCAGCTCACTCTCGGCTATTGCACTGCACCTTCCCTGTTCCAACTGCCAGACTCCTTTTAGGCTCAGTTGTAAAGTCACGTTGCCATGTGCACTGATGTGAATAAGTGTAAGACATGCCCAAACACCTCGTGTATCCATTCACTGTTCAATGAACATTTTTTTTTTGAGGTCCTGCTCTGTGTTAGTCACTGAGCTGGGTATTGGGGCTCCACGGCGAGCAGCAATGGGCCCCTCCTTTCACTCAAGTGCATCCAGTCTCGGCTGTCTCTGTTAGACAGCGAAACGCAGCAGCCACCTTGCAACAGCCAAGGTGTGGAACTAATGATGATTAAGTGTGGATCAGGTGATGATACATTGAAAGGTCATAATTATAATTTTATTAAGCTGTGATGAGGGAGATAAGATAAATGTCATAGAAATGTGTTTAATACTGGAGACATATTATATTACAGAGCAATTATGAATTTGTGTTTCTTGCGTACATTAAAATTTGGATATGCATAAAGGCAAAAGCTGAGGCTAATTTTTTATCTACTGGATAAGGAATTGATTTTAATTCTTTCTCTGCTAATTAAAGGAAATTAGGAAAAAAACTATTTACTGAAGCACTAAATACATTTTGATTACTTATGGATATAAGCAGTTATTTTGATTTCATTTATTTATTTACTGAAAGCCTAATGATAAGTAAAATTAAGCATTAATAGAGCACTCGGGAGGGATAACGGAACCATGTCCCCATCCTACCTGACAGCTTGGAAAATGGGGTCGCAGTGTTCACTTTGGGAGATGTGAGTGGGCATTTTGACCCTACTCTAGTAGGAAGAGCTGCGCAGGGGCATGGCTGGGGGACCAGGTTGGGGGCAAAGTGATGGATGCTCTTGCAGATGTGTTCAGTTGGAGGTGCCTGGGGGCGGCAGAGGGGAAATGTAGAGCAGGCTGTGGGGCCAGGTGGTCTGCAGTTAGGACCAGGTGGGGGCATGCAGGGAAGCCATGGGAGGAGGGCTCACTGAGGAGCTAGGAGCGGAGGAGCTGGCTCAGCAGAAGGATTTTCTTTTTAACATAGGAAAAAGGTTTTCTATTGTTGTTGTTATTTGTTTGTTTGTTTTAAACAAAGGAAAGAAAGGAATGGAAGGCACCAGACTGGTTGCCTGGGGTGGGCCCAGGTGGTAGGTGAGGGAGTGCTCACCTGGGAAGAAGGCCGCCGCTGGGTGGGGCTGTGCGCCCAAGGGGATGGGAAGAGGGGAGAGAGACTGGAGCAGAGAGGGAGGCAGGTGAGGAGCCCCTCTCCTGGGGCCTGCTTGACTCCAGGAGGTGGAAGCCAGGGCTGCAGCAGGGAATGTGGGACGGCCAGGGCCGGGCCTCCGGGGCAGGGGGTGTGTGGCCTCGCATGGAGATTTTCCCAACAGTGCTCAGCGGGTGAGGAGAGGTACGGGAGAGAAATGAAGGTGACAACAGCTGCCAGATGGGAGGGGCGGAGAACTCGTTCTGGGGGAAAAGTGAGGGGGTGGACACCGGGAGAAGACCCAGGGCAGGGCTCTTGAGGCCGGCTGAACATGACGTCTCCTGAGGAGGTTCACACCATGCCTAGTCCCACCTGGACTAGTTAGGTCAGCTGCTAGGGATGGGGTGCGTCCTGGAATCATTCTTTTCAACCAGCTCCCCAAGTCATTCCAGGCGCACCCAGGGCTGAGAACGGCTGGCAGGTCTCGATGAAATTCACTGTCAAAACACCAGGGCTTCCAGAGAAGCTAGAAGGGCTAGAGGCAGGTACCTGGAGAGGGCTAGACCGGTAGCTGCGCAGGAGGAGGGAGTCGCCGGGCGTCTGCAGCTGAAGGGATGTGTGTGTGTGTGTGTCACAATGGATGGAGCCCATCTATAGAACTGGGGCACGGGATTTATTAAAAATCATACTTGTGAATCTATTTAGAAATTTCACAAAGGTATCAAAATTGAATTTCATTTGGTTTTTCATTTAATGAATCACCTTTATAGAATAGTTTAGCAAGGATAATGTGTAAATACTTGAAATGTCCTGGGAATCGCACCATCACCAAAGAGAGTTTGAAAAATTCTCAGGGGCCTGGGGTCCGATATGGGTTGCAAGTGGAATCGACCAGCCCTGAAGCTCATTCTTGCCAAGCTCATTCGCTGGCAGGTAAGAGAACGGGAAGGACATGGGAAAGTAGGCAGGGCCCCGAGGGGAGGGGAGGATACCAGGACACCAGTTTCTCAGGCCTGGATGACGTCAGCATGTGGGGACAATCGGAAGCCTGTGTGCTGCTTCCTCCTATCTGCCTTAACCCCACACCCCAGCTTGCAGCATCCTGCTTGCCATATTGCCAATCTGCAAGGCAACTGCCCAAAGAGCATTCCCAAATGTCTTTGCAATGTGGTCTTAACTTGCTGGTTGAGAGTGCATTTTTGGCCCCCAGCTGACTGCTGTTTGCCTCTCTGCTCATTTCCTTATTATCTTCATAATCTTGGGCAAGTTACTTCTATGTCTTGGTTTTCACCTCCTTCTATTGTGGCTGATGGTAGGACCCTCTCATATGATTAAGGAGTGCATGAGAAAATGCATGGAAGGCCTAGCAAACACTAGGCACAGGGTAAGAGTTCTGTATGTAACAGCTCTAGCTAGCTGGAAGATTCCAGCAGCCAGGCAGTAAAGCCTGCAGTTTGACCCCCTGGGTCTCTTCTTCTGGTTGCAGGGAGTGATTGGGGTGGTACTCATTTTTCAAGACACCTTACCATTGAATCTTTACAAAACTGGGTCCCCAGTTACAATTCTCATGCACCAATAGGTGGATTCCACTAGTTCCCGGAGAGCCAAGGAACATTGGATTGGCAGCAGATCTGGTATGGCCCTGGCTCTCACCCTGCCTTGCTAAGGGAAGGCCTGGCCATCTCCCCTCAGTCCCCGGCCCCAGCTGGAGGTAAAGCTGCCTCCTCTTCTAACCCCCCTCAAAGGCCTGACATGGCCTATATTCAAGTCAGGGATCTGGGCACGAACCTCATCTTCCACCCAGACTTTAAGCACCTCGAGGGCAGGTCTCACCGCTCCACATTTAGCTTGCCACGTGCTCAGCACTCTGTCTGATCCTCAGTAATGATTTATTGCATAAGGAATTTGGCCAAACACCAAAACCAGTGTTGCACATCTGGGTGTTGTCTAACCTTCTGATTTTGAACTAAATAGAAAGTTTCCATTCGAGCCAGCAGCACTTACCATTTTGCTCTACAAAGGTGCAGTAGCTAAGTGAAGATGTGTCGGCAAAGATGACAGTGTTTTACTAAGGTCACCTTTGTGGAAAATAACTCACTGATATTTCTCTTCTGAAGATAGATTTCCTTTAGTTAAATAACTAATTTAATGGCCGTGATCACTGGTGGAGAAGATGACAATTTTGCTCTGGACTAAGTATAAGCAAAGATACATTTCACAGGTAAAAATGCCCAAAGCGAAACTACTTTCCCCGCTAGAACTCTGGCCAGGACTAACAGCCCCACTGGGAGTTACAGAGGAACTTGGCATAACCCAGCCTCTCAGGGATGGTACAACATGTCACAGTGCTAAAGAGAGAAGCTGGAAAGTCTGTGCTGGTTTCACTCTGCAGAATTAATGCACACACGCCATCTAGAACTTTAATTGTACTCAGAGAAGAGTGTTCTTAAAATCACATATGTAACTCTCTTCATCTTTTCCTTTTCAATAGCTGGACAAAAATTAGTTTTTTAAAAAACAACAACAACAACATTTGGACCAAAAATAACAACATACACCTAAGGTGATTTTTTTTTTTAAGCACAGAAGCTAAAGTTATCTAACGCAGCCTGGCAGGTAGGAGTGGTCCGTAAAGCATGGCTCTGCCTCCTGCCTGATTACTTGCTGGCACGCCTTTGTTCACTCGTGTCTGCTTTCACAATGCAGTCAAACAAGGCAGAACTGTGTCCATTTATGGGAAAGTCAAAGACCAATAAATAAAAAGTTTAATTTCCTGATTCCCTGAAGTCGATGGGGCTTAGAAAACACCCATCAATCCTGGCAACAACGGCCTTTCAAAGAAGCCTGTGAGCAGCACCTGGTATCACATTTCTTTGCTCATAAAACAGAATCAGATAATGTTAAGTGAAAAAAACGCAGGCTACAAAATACACCATGTTTACAACTCAAAAACTCTGTCTGCTGACGGGGAAGTTCTGGCAATCGTTGCCAGAACATTTGTGAGGAGGTAGGATTTGGGGAGACCATTTTCCCTCGGTTTTCTAAGTTTTCTGATGCTAAATTGGCTTTACAACAAAAAATTTAAAAAATCGATCAGTAAAGCAATTAGTTAATTGTTTAACAGATGCTATTACTCAGAATAGAGGACATCGTGCTAGGCTTCCAATGCTAAATCAGCTAAAAGCTGAGAAATTCAATTAGGTATCATTGGACTGAATTTCTTAGCGTTCATCTGGAGGATTGTTGATTCTTACAGATGTCCACAATTACTATTAATAAAACATGATCACTCATCAGGTCTTTCAATCTACAAAATCCTTTCAGGTAATTAATATTTAGGAAATTTTCCCTTGGTAAAGATGAAGTAGAAAGACAAGTCAAAGGACCATGCACAGAATTTAGATCTCCAGTAAGAAAATTACTTGGGCGACACTAGCTGGATTATTCATATGGATTGTCTACAGGGATCAGATTCTACATGCAACCAGTCCTGACCCATTCCGGCCCAAACTGTCAGATTAGACAGATCAGCTTGATCTTTTCATCCAAGGGCCATATCTGAAGGACTCACACTGCTGGGCGTTGACTGTGTTTGTCTTCGTGGGATTTGCTGGTTTCTTTCTCCCTCCCCTCTGCTCTTCCCCATCCCCTTCTCTATCTTCTCTTTTTCCAACCGTTTTGTAAATGAGGATCCTCAAAGCCACACCCTTTGCCCATTACTTTTGTAATTGGGGAAAGACAAGTGGTCCAATCTGTTTGAAAACATTTAATGTACCCCATGTGGTCTGAATCAAAGATTTTTATTAATTCTTCTGCCAAACACAACACTGATTTCCATTACAATTATTTTTTAAAGATTTATTTATTTATTTATCCCCACCACCACCATTGTTTGCTCTCTGTGTCCATTTGCTGTGTGTTCTTCTGTGTCTGCTTTCTTCTCTTTAGGTGGTACCGGCAACTGATCCTGGGACCTTCTGGAGTGGTAGAGAGGTGCTCAATCTCTTGCGCCACCTCAGCTCCCTGGTCTGCTGTTTGTCTTATTGTCTCTCCTCTGTGCCTCTTTTTGTTCTGTCATCTTGCTGTGCCAGCTCTCCATGTGGGCCAGCACTCCTGCGCAGACCAGCTCTCCGCTTGGGCCAGCTCACTGCATAGGCCAGCTTGACTTCACCAGGAGGCCGCGGAATCAAACCCTGGACCTCGGGAGCCCAATTGCTTGAGCCATATCCGCTTCACAATTATTTAAGATGAGAAATAGCAAATCGATTGGAAAAAAAACCAACAAAAACCAGTTGTGGCCTTGAACTATGAAGCATTTCTTTAACACACTGATTGACAAATCTAGAACATCACTGTAAAGATGTTAATCACTGTTGGCCTCCATCATGAACGTATGCAGTTTTACTGTGACTTCTCCAAAACTGCTCAGCAGCACCTAACCCGCTGCTGGTACACAGTCTCAAAGCTGGAGTCATTCCCTTAATGGGGGTCTTCAGTAATAAGTTGTTTTTGTGGATCATAGATCCCAAGTAGCTCAATTTTAGCTTTGCAGTTTTTAACGTGATTACGTTTGTTCTTCACATCTCTCCCACTGCTTTCATCCATACGTAGTAATCAGATGTGGCATAACCTGTCTTGCGTTACGGGTTACAGCTTACAGCGCTTAGATTTGGTGACCGGCCCCCATTCCAGGAGAAACAGCACCACTGTCGAGGATCCAATTATCTGAAATATTTTGGTCACTTACAAGTTTTCTGAAAACCGCTTCTGCAATGGGTGATCGACAAATGTTACCCAGATGTACAAACAGCACCGACTTGGATACCTGCTCGGCCCTCTTCTCAGGTTCAAGGAGCCACGCAGAGTCATTCACTTCTATAGACAGATATTTATTCAGCAAAATTTGCTGAACCTTTCCATGAAGCCAGGTTCCCTGCTAGGCAGAGCTGCTGGCCCCTAGGGGGACATTCCAGGGGGAATGAGATGAACGCCCGAGGCAGGGCCGGGGTGTTTCCTCGTGGACTTGCTCCTGTGCTCATCAGGCTCAGGAAGTCCAGGCGTGAGCTCAGCCTCCCCGAAAGCGGCTCGCCCACACCTTGTATTCCCCATTTTGGTTATAGACGCCGCCATCGACCTAGTCGCCAGACCCAAACGTCTGGGCCTCCTCCTCTCACCACCTCCTCCCCCATCCTGCCAAAACGTCTCTAGAAATTTCCTTCTTTCCATCCCCACCGCTGCTGCCCTAGTGATCCCTCACTTCTGGCTGGTCATCTTCCAACACATCTTCTTTCTGAACCAAGGACCGCCATGTTATTTAGTAGCTCTCTTAAGACACGTAAGTGAATGCCTGGTCCGTTGCTTACAAACTGTCAAAAGCTCCCGGTCAGTGGATCAAGTCCGACCTCCCTGTGATGGACCCTAACCAGGTGGTAGCTCCCTCATGTCCAGCCTTCAACCGCCCACTTCCTGGACCACCCACCCAGGCACTGAGCACCTGCCGTTCCCAAGCACGTGATACCCAGTGATGCCTCTGAGCCTTGGCTCTGTTCTCTCCACCGAGAACGCCACACCCTCACACCCCACCAGAAAGGGGAGAAGGGAAAAATCCTTTTCAGCTGTTGGCCCAGTGCCATCTTCTCAGGATCCTCACAGACCTCAACCCTGACCCTGGATCATGCCCGTTCTCACCCCGACCCCAAGGAGCACAAGCCACATCATCCTCCGGGCTCCTCACGCCACGCAGAAAGCATCTGTTCTTCTGACAGTGATGCAGAACGTTCTAGATCAGGACTGCCGTGGGAAATCCAGGGGCGTGATTGTCGTGCAGTCTCTGGCCACACCACAGGCACTTCTGCCTACACGTTCCTCTCTAGAAACAGCTCCCGAGCCATGGTCATAATACCAGTGTTAGGTATTCCTGCATACAGGAATCAAAATACTTGTATTTTTAAAATTAAAAAAATCTGAATTTAAGATGTGAGATGTCTACAATAGTTATAGATAGCAGTAAATTTTCTGATCAAATGAGGCTGCACTTGTGGGGAAAACATTCTGACCTCAACCTTTCCTGCCTAAAAAGTTCTTTACAGGGTATCTGATTGTTGCTTTCAAGTCTGTTTCCAGGGTTACTAGTGAGATTGAGCATTTTAATGTTTATTAGTCATTCATGTTTCTCCAAAATGCCCTTGATGGAATCCTCTTAAATGGGAGGTGGGGGTGGGGGTAGGGAAGGAGGGTATTGAGGGAAGACTTACAAGACGAGAGTAGAGGGAAGGTCCAATTCTTACCCTTTCCTGGGACCTAACCCCTCCACCCTCTCCACCCTTGAGTTCCTCTTCTTCCCTCCATTTTTGCTTCCAGCGCCAAATCCATTGTATTAGAGCCTGGCCTCCTCTTTCCTAGGATGATTTGCTTTAATCAGGACTCTCTTCCCTGGTCATCTTCCTAGAGACACTGCAGACAAAGGGACAGGGGAACTTCAGTCTAAAGCACTGGCCCACAGTTGATGGGCAGCATCTCAGGACTGGGTGCAGAAGATGATGCAGCCACACCTCACTCAAAAATGAAATAAAATAAAATACTGGTTCGTTATTGAAATGTGTGACAGTCACTCTTCAAAATGGCCCCCAGTGGCCTGCGCCCTCGTGTGGAACCCTCTCATAATGAATCAGGGCCCCTTGGTGACTAATAGAATATGGTGCACGAGACCTCATCTGACTTCTGAGGCCAGGTCACAAAAGGGGTACCATTTCTGCCTGATATTCTCTCTTGCACACGACACTCACCCCTGAAATGCAGCCGCCATGCTCTGAGGAAGCCTGAACTAGCCCAGGTGTAGCGGCCCCTCACCCACAGAATCTCACGCCAAGAGAAACCGAGGTCCCCAGCCTACGCCTGCATCATCTGCCAGCCACACGAGCGGGCAAACCTTCAGCAGATTCTAGCAGCTGCCTTCAGGTCCTCCACAGAGACCCCAGACATTGTGGAGCAGAGAAAAACCATCCCCTGTCCGAATTCCTGACTCACAGAAGGGTTGGTTTGCACCATTCAGCTTTCGGATGACTTCTTACGCAGCCTGAGGAACTGGAACAAAACAGTGACATGCCAGTCGTGTAAATTTGCTCCAGTAGGGTCCTCACCAAATACAAGTGTCCAGCAGAGGGTGCCTGGAAGTCCTTGCTGAAAGGAAGCAGAGGCATTTAGGGCCAAGCTTCTGTGCTTAGGAACTCAGACACCCACTTAGAAGACTGCTTGGGATTCCCTATTTCTAATAGTCTGAGAAACGCCCAGGAGACGATCATACAGATGCACACCACAAGAGGGCAGGTGTACATACCAGAATAGGGCTTCACAGATTTCACCCTAGTCTCTCATATTGACTTTTTAATTTTTTTATTTGCATTTTGCTGATGGTTTTGTTTCATATTGACCGGCGTCCACAGATAGACTTCATTTTTGAAGGAGTGAATCTGCATTTCAAAACCCAACCAGCCAAGAAAGCCTTCGGTAAGAGAGGTTCCCTAATGGTTAATTTAACCATGCCATATTTGTATTTATTATAAAATATTTTTGTAATGAAAACACCTACAATCTCATTACTAAGAAAAATTGCGCTGCTATTTTTAAATGTCAGTGGGAAAACATTTCCTGACTTTCTACCACTGCATGAATGCAGATGTGCTATTTACTCAATCTCATTATTTCATAATGAGATTAAATAATGCTTCATTATTTCATAATGAACAAAGTAATATGTGATTTTGAAAAAAAAAAGAAGCAATTACACTTATTTTTCTTTTACCTCAGAATGTCCCCCCCCGCAACATTCTGACATTAAAAAGAACTAATTTGTTGGGTCGCCTCAATTTCTCCAAGAAAGATGAGGAGGCAGGCTTCTCAGAAGCTGGGGTTTTTCTGATTACAAACTGTTTGCTCAAAATGTTTCTTAGAAAACTCCAGATAGCCTGGCTCTCAGAGGGCTTCTTCCATGCCACACATTTGGAATTTATTTGTGACTGATCCATGCTGATTTCTGCAGCATAGTTTAATTGCAGTTATGGCACAGAGTGTGCTGAAATATCAAAACCTGACGGAGTTCTCAGTTGTGATGTTTCCTGTGCCCATCCAAAGCGGAGTGGAGGCCGTCACTGTTTAGCAGCTAAGAGTTTATTTAAGCTTGGCTTCAATTAAGTCATGGGATCCTGGGAAACTCAGTAGCCTCTCTGAACCTCAGTTTTCTCATCTGTGAAATGGAGATACATGTCTATTTTTCTCAAGGGGATGCTGTGAGGGTTGAATGGGAGAATGGGTATAAGGCATTTAAGCTGGTACCTGGCAAATAGTTATCACTCTCACCACCACAGCTGTGGTAGTTCATGGTCATTACCACCTGGAGAATGTCTATTGCAAGGCAAGACACTCAGGAGACAGCTATTCCCACTTTTTACTGCCCTCCTTTTCGTTCTATAAAAATAGTTGCGATTTTGAAAACAAAGATGTTAGGTAAGTGCTCTGTCTTCCTTTAGCTGTGCACAAATGCATAAACTCTGTAAGTTCTTCTAGAAGATTCCTTCAGAATGGATGCTCCTTTCCATGTTTCCATACCTCATCCAAAGATCTAAATATTACTACTGGGAAAAATCAAGACAAGCGAAACCTTCCCATCCTATTTTACGGTCAGTGTTACCAGAAGAGTGTTACGTTGGTCTATTACAAAAGTCAGCAACTTCTAAACCAGCTCATTTTCTGTTTTCCCCACTGAAGGTTTTCTGCAATATTATTCTAGGAAGATTTTGCACAACTTCCACAAACCCAGTTTATTCAGTGACTCCAACTGGAGTTCTTTAAAGCTCTGCTTTCTCCTGGGCAGAGCACACAAAATCAGGTATTTTTATAGAGGAAAATTCTAAAACAAATTTTCTGCATTTTTTTCCTTCTACATGCCTAATGTTTTTTATCATTATCTGGTCTCAAATATATATTTTATTACTTTTTTTATGGCACCAATAAATGTGCATAACGTCTAACCCCTGGGTGTAAACATTGCTAAATTTGGACAGACAATAAATTGCGGCTCTAATTTTAAAGTCACTTGGGTTGGCCTGGACGAGTCTCTGCCGCACTCATTTAGAGCATCCCTGAAGCATCCCTTATGGTTTCACATTCCAGCAGCCACTGGCCCTGGCACCTTCCCAGATGTCACAGCGAGGGTGGTGGCCCCTCCCGTGCTCTGCAGCCCCCTGAGTTTACTTCTGTTGGACCCTCTGAAGCATAAGGCTCTCCTTACCACCAAATGTGTGTCCCTTGAGAACAAGGACTGTGTTGTTATCACCCTGGCATCCCAAGAGCCTCACACAGACCTGGACCAGGGGACACCATTTATGAGAACACAGCACCAATGGCACCCACTGGGCTGGACACTGCGGCGGCACGTGGTATAGACTCTTAGATATTTGTGGAATAAAAGGCTTCATAAATTATGACGCATTTCTGACTGAAAACATTTGCTCTTTCTTTTGATTAAAATTAAGATCAGTGTTGCTTTAGAATAATGTAAAATGCAATGTTTAAATAGAAAGCGACATTTTAAATTAAAGATGAACTTTCAAAGAACTTAATAGATTTTTTTTCCTGAATGACTTTAAGCCTGACTTAAATATTCTAACAGGCCAATGGTTTATTGATCAGAAAAACTTAGGTATTAAATTACCAGCTGAATCCTGCCCTAGGAATCCCATTTGTCTTTGGATTATAGGGTGATTAATTTGGTAAGTAGCTCAGATGTATTTTCGTCTTCGAAACGTCTAAAAGCATAACCTGGTGTTCATTGTCCGTCCATCTAGAGGTGTTCTTAGGAAATGCGTCTGCCTCATGACTAAGCATTACATTTTTTTTTCAAGTGTCAACAGGCCCCAAAATCTGATTAGTAAAAACATTGCATTTAGGTGTAATTTCTTTTTATCTTGTTCTTTCAAGGTTCTTCCCCCTACTGGAGATATGAAATTCAGCAAATCCTGTTGACTCTGGAAAACAGCAGAGAAGGATTTAGATTAATCTAGGGCTTGAGTGGGACCTGGGCAGCTCGCCAAGATCATGTTATTTTTGTGTTATTTGGGATCCCACTGCCCCCCACCCACTGCCCGGAAGCGCCTTCTTTCCCTTCTCACTCTCCTCTCTACTTTTTTCCCGAGCTCAATTGCCAGGGCCCCAGTCTACAGCACAACGAGCGAGGAGACTCCTGGAGGCCGCACTAGGGGGTAGCAGGTGCCCATTGGGCTCCCCTTCCCGCCCCCCACCATCCCGGCTTAAGCCAGTGGAAAGCAGGGGCACAGCGCTCATGGATTTTCCGCAGGGGGTTTAGTGCTCTCCCAATCCTGCGCTGCAGCTGCTGGTTCCGAGCTCGACTGGGCAGTCTTGCTGCTCTGATTGCTGTCCTTCTCCCCCCTTCACAGTGTCCGTGTTTGCCTGGCCAAGGCCTCCAGTGCCGGGGAGAATTCTCTGTTTTGGTGTCGGCATTCTGCCTTGGGCTGTGAGCTCCCTAAGGGAGCGAGGGCTCTTAATTTTCCTTGTACCGTCACTCCTGGGATGGAGCAGGCACTTCACAGAGGCCTGTTGGATGAATGAGTGAATGAGCTAATGCAAGCAGAAGTGCTCTGAGAACACTAAAGCACTGTGAGAAGCATGGTTAATGACCGCTTGCTTGTCCTCGCCCTTGTCACAGGCGGCATTCGGCACCGTCTGCAGAGAATGAAGGTTCGAAGGCTGAGGGGAGCCAGTGTTGCAGGTTGGGTCTCCGGAAAGCAGGCTCTGAGAATGAGTTTAGTGTGCAGGGTGTTTATTGGGTGGGGGGAGGGGAAGTCTGCAGGACCAAACCTGGGGTAGGAGGACAAGAAGCAGGACTGGGCAGCTGGGATCTGATGCTGGACCAGTGACAGCCTTGGCTGACCCCATGGGAGCTCTGAGCTGGGGCCAAGGTAGCCAGGCCTTTACAGCCTGCATCCATCTGTCATTGGATGTGGGTCACCCCAAGAAGGGGTATGACCTTGGGCAAAGCAGCTGCAATCCCCGAAGGGGGGTGTGGGCAAACATCCTTTGTAGAAGGGGGTCTGGACAGCACCCCACAATATCCCCTCCGCCAGCCTCGCAGAACCCACGACCTGGAGAGAACGTGCTTGCAGCGGGAGGCAGCGTGCAGTTGGACAAGCAAAGCCTGGCATGCACATGGGGGGTCTTGGCCTGGACCCTCCAAGGTCCATGGCTGGCTCTCTGGGGTGCTGACAACCTTCTGTTTCTTGACCTGCATACAGAGTTATGTCAAGTAACTTATGAAAAATCATTTTTTCCCTTCTTTCTCTATACATTTGTTATATAAATTATAGCTCAATAAAGTTTTAAAGTTATTTTTAGAATTGGGAACAACTGCTTAGTGTTTAACCTTCTGGTCTGCCTCCTATTTCTCCTTTTAAAAGAGAAAATGTGATTGGGATTTTACGATGCATAATTCTGCCAACTCCCAGATGGAAACAAATATTTTAAAACTAAACTGAATTGAGCCACATCAAAATAATCTTTGAATCAAACCTGAATTTCACTTTAAATTTGGGCTATTGTCCACTCTCTGCTCAAACCCTTTAGTTGTCTCCAATCTCACATGATATAAAATTTCAAACATTTTGGAGGGGATTTAATCTATTTTCAGTTTCAAACTTTAGTTGAGCAGCTGCTTTGTGCCAGGCACTGGGTCAGGCTCTGGCTTTGAACAGGGATGAATAAGGCACAGAACCTGCCCACAAGGGGCCACAGTCTGGAGGGAGATTCGGCTGCACATATAATGCCACGGGCTGTGATAGGGGCTAAGTTAGTGGCCGAGCAGGGTGCCACTGGGCACACATAGGGGGCCAGGGGTCAGCATGGACTTTCTGGAAGAAATGTTGCCCTTGCCAGATTTGGAGCGACAGTTATCTAAATTATTTGGCACGCCCCCTGGAAGCCTCCAAAGGCCAGGGTCACGCCGTTCTCCTCAGTTGTAGCTCCCACGTTCTCGCCTTTGTGCACCTGTGGCTGCCTTTCTCCTCCCTTCCTAAACATTCTCTGCAAAGAGGTGGTTTGCTCTTAGTTCCCTGTGCTTGTTTGTTGGAGGAACAGTCGCTTTCCTGGAATCCTCCACCCAGCAGCCGCCTCTCCCCAGAATCTTGGGCTCATTCCCTGAGTTCACCGAGCGATGGTCCATTAAAATCCATATGGTTTCAGTTATGGATTTCTTCCCTCCCCCCTTTTGTTTTTTTAACTGAATAACCATATATTCCCTGAGTATTTCGTCATTTTGAGGAAGTTTTGTTCCCCACTCACTCCCCTTAAACTTCCAATAAAAAAAGAGCCCACCATGACAAGTTGGGTGGTGTGTGTGTGTGTGTGTGTGTGTGTGTGTGTGTGTGTGTACCTTGGGGCCCTAAATGACCCTCTGACTGGCAACGAGCCAGCCCCACCAGTAACGACCCCTCCCTCTCCTCAGGATGGTGTTGAGAAGGCCCCTCCGTGGGGCTCAAAACCAGTCTCAGGCCTGCAGAACCCAGGATCACCTACCTCTAGGAGTTTTGTCTGGTCATCAACTGTGCCTAACACTGTGCCTAACACTCACCCAGCAGAGCCAATGCCGGCTCCTGGCCCCTGGGAAAGCAGAATCCTGCCAACATTCCCACGAGAAGCCGTCATCATCCCAGTATCCTTTCAATCCAGCCTGGGAAGTTCCCTGGGTGACACTGGGTGGCAGGGAGGCCCCGAGAGGAGGTCAAGAAGTCCAACGGCCGGAATATGCTTTGCTGCCACTAACTCTAAAATTAATTTGCCTTCTTGAGCCTGCAATAATTCATAGCTTGGGAGGGAACCAGGGCTGCAGAATTTGCCCAGCTTAAAATTAAAAAGTGACTGTAGATTACCCTGACAGTGGAGAATGACAAATTGATGATACCAAGAGGGAAAAGAGTCAGTGTCTTAGAAAACCTTTCGGTGCTGCCCAGGAACGTCTCAGCCAGAAGGTGCTCACACGTGTGTCCATTCTCAGGCAAGGTGAGCGCCGACAACAGCCCTCAGCCCTGTCTCCAGAGCCACAGCACAAAGGCAATGGCTTATTTGTAAATTCAAATAGCATCGACAGCCATTCAAAACCATTTACCTCCAATCCTTCCTTTAATGCTCTATTAAATCCCTGGGTACATATTTGCTGATATAACATTCCCAGGGAATGGCCAAGAGCTGGAATACACTTCACATGCATTCCTCACACTTTCGGAGCCACTTCAAACCTGCCTATCAGATACCTACAGATACCTGGGGGGCCTCACCCCCTTACCTGTTCGGGGCTGGGGATGATTTGGCTGATTGGGGAATGACTTGGGGCCTTTCCTCCCATTTAAAAACCGGCCAACCTCAGGGCTGATTTCAAGTCAGCTTCATAGCAAAGACATGACTGAAAAGGAACGAGCGAATGCAGAGAGGCGAACCCCGCTCAATAGCTGTGCTCCTGCGGTAGTGGCCTTGCAGACCGTGTCCAAAATTACGCTTTGTAGCCTTCCTGCAGCTGCTGGACGGCATCTGGCCCCAGTGTGTGTCGCCCGGGTGTCTGAGTCCTTGACCACATCTTGCAGCTCCCTGTCTACTCGATCCCTGGGTAGATGCTCAGAGCTCAGCACGTTTTTACAGAATGCCAGAGAAAGGAATGGGGGGAGGAAGGGAAGCAGGAATGAATAGAAAATCCACAAAAGATAAATTACAAATGGACAGTAACCAAATGAGAAAACGTTCAGCTTCACTAGTAATCAAAGAAAAGCCCATTAAAGTCACAATGAGTTTCCATTTCTCACTATGAAATGAGCAAAGATTTTTATTATTATAATTTAAATACCTAATGCTGGCAAGGATTTGTTGAGATGGATAACTTCAGACAAAATTGGTACATTTCAGTAAAGAAATTAGTAGTACATATCAACAGCCTTCAAAAAAGTTCATGCCTTTTGGCCCAATAATCCCCTTTCTAAGAATCTACCCTAAGGAATCAGCAAGATACATAGACAAAGACTTAGGAGCAAAGATGCTTGCTGCAGAGTTATTTAAAATAGCTGAAAGACCAGGGCTGAATAACTATCAAATGGAGACTGGTTAGGTACAAGATAAAAAGTGATGTGGCTATTAAAAATCATATTTTAGAAGATATTTGATGATTTAAGAAATGTTTTCATTGATATGCATATAAGTTATGTATCTAGTAGGATCGTTTTATAAGAGCAAACAAACAAAAAACCCACATAGAAAACAGATAAAGAGGAAATGTAATACTCCAACATGTAATCTGTGATTTCTGGATGGGAAATTATGGTTGGTTTTCCTGTAGCTTTCTGTATCTTTCAAATATTCTCAAATGAGTACTTGTTATTTTGTAATAAGAAAAAAATGTGAATTGAGAAAAGTAAAACATTATGTCATCACCTGAGCGCCTGAAATATGCTTGGGGAATTCAAAGATGTCGAGGCAGAGTCCCTGTCTGCAAGGGGTGGTCAGCATGGTGGGGGAGACGAGGATGCCAGGGGAGCGCTGGTGTAGGATAGGGGTAATGGGAGCGGAGGCGGGAAGGCTTCTTCGGGGGGTGGGGGGCGCTACCATAACCCTCATCTCTCCTTCCACTGGACTTGTTGGCTGTGCTTCCTGCTGATTTTGTTTTTCCCTGGCATCGCTCGTCACCCTGAGTTAAGTTTACAGCGCTTTAGGGTTTATTCTCTCCATGATCTTTGTAGGCCCAGCTCAGCCAAGCAGTGTATTCTCAAGGGTCTGTCACCTTAACGCGCTTCTTGCAGCAGGCTTGCAGGTGTTCAGGCCGTCCCTTGGCTTGCATGCCTTCCAGCGAGGCTCACCTTGCTCAGAGACCAATGTCCGGAGGTGGGCAGGACCCCTCGCCACCTGCAGGGACATCCCTACAGGGTTGCTCCAGCCTACGGTTGGGAAATGAGGCCCACAAGGGGGCTGGGCTTTGTCCAGGACAGAGCCTTGCTTTGGACTGGAATCTCGGGCTTGCTGCAGTGGTGCAAGAAGAGACCAGAGCAGACTTCTGCTGGGGTGGGCGGGGGCTGCTGTTAGTACTGACGTGAGAATGAGGAAAGTGGTTTTTGTGAGCACATCAGGAGACCATCCGGATATCTTTCAAAATTAACAGTTGAAAACAATGACAAACACAGTGCAGCCATCTTCTTCTAATTTGGTTTTATGTCGCTTTTCTCCTTCTTTTTTTAAATCCTGACTATGAAAGAACTACAAGTTTTGGAAGTTTAGCCAACGCAAATAACAAATCAAGGATGTGAGCATAACTAGTAGAAACAAGACAAATGAAATGATTTTTACAGATGATGTTTGCCTGCTTATAAAGCCCAGGAGGCTTACCTAGAAAACTACTGCAGGTAGATAAGGACCCCACGGCAGGCTGAGCCAAAGCAGACCCCAGCTGGCTGCAAACTCACAGCAAGGCTGGATAGGGTATAATTATAGAACTGTGGTACGAGGTCCCTATATACAGACATGTGTGTACCCACATACATAGATACAGAGTCACATATATGTACATGTACATATTAGCTTTGCTAAATAGATATATAATCTAATAATAGAAAAACCCTCAGGTGTCAGAGACAAAGGCAGAGCAGATGCATGTCCCTGCCATTTTGACAGGCGCTGGGGACACAAAGGTGGAAAAGAGACACTTAGCTTCAAGAAGCTTGCATGCTATGGCAGGGCACAGACACTAATCAAATAATCACATGCTGATATAATATTCCATGAAAAGTGCCGCGAGGGAAGCTACCTGGTGCTTTGTAAGCATCGAATGGGGGTTCTACCTGGCCAAGGAAGTCAGAAAAACCCAAGTTGGCATCTGAAGATCGAGTGTAGCTAACAAATGAACTACACAGCTAAACGTATAAAATAAAATAAAA
>JAQZBX010050496.1:0-19641 GCA_029593785.1 Cabassous unicinctus | reverse complement strand
CATTCAATTCCCCACCCACCAGGGGGTGGGGCTCAACGCCCTACTGACTGACATGGCCCAGTCAACGCCCTAATCATAATTCAATCATGCCCAGATTAACAGATCAGATTACAGGCATGATCCAATTATATTTTTGGAATTCATAATTACATCAAATTCCCTAACGGTTACAATATATATATATATATATTTTTTTAAAGGTGCTTAGATTGCCTAATTATTACTCAGAACAGCCAGGGTGGTTCAGTGGAACAATGCATTCTTGAATAATTTCTTTGCCTTATGCTCTGGAGACTTATGTTCTGGGACAGTGTGTACCATAAGGTTTGGGATAGGTGAGAGCTATGCTTTCTTTTTTGTAAAGGAAGAATAGGGAGATTGTGAAAGGGGAGAGAGAATAGGAAAGGAAAATGGTGGACTGCAGGCACATTCTCAGGCAGATCAATTTTAAGAAATGGTACATATGGATCTGGAAATAGATTCCCTTTAAATTTCTATATCTGCATTATCTGTGAAAAGCCTTTGTATTATCTTGATATTGTTGGTATGGGTTATTTCTATGTAATGTCATGGGCATAATGCATTATGATCACAAGATAAATGGATTGTGACACCCTGGTCACAAGCATATATTTGATCAGAATATACTTTTTGGTACTCTGGTGAGTACAGCTGTACCCTCTCTATACCTTACTTTTGAGGCTCTTCTAGACACTGCAATCCTGTGGCTTACCAATTCTAAGAGAAGAAAGAGAGGGCATTAGTACATGAATGGTTACAAGAGATGGTTATATAAGAGGGAAAGAAAATCCCTGTCTGAAATGTAAAGTGAACAGAATGAAGAGTTTGAAATTCTAAAAATTGGCAGAGAGAATTTAATGAGTTCAACAACATAGTGGTATGGCTACTTGTAACATTTGTTTCTTGAAAATGCATTTGGTTGGTTGATTGATGAATAAGAATGGAATTAATTATTCACTCTCTCCCCTGGTAATATTGACTAAGCATTATTTATGTCCAAGAAAAGAGAACTTTTACAACTTGGATTTCCCTGTAATTTTTGTAATTTTATTTTTTTAATTGAAAATATTTTTTCTAACATAAATCCAAAAGATTTCTAACATAAAAAGTAGGCAAATAAAATGCATTTTTCATTTACTATTTTATTCTCACTTTACAAACTCTGAATACTTTTGGTTTTAGAGATTAATCACAAAGAGCATTATGAAAATGCTTAAAACAAATGAATCAATATTGGCTTAGGATTATAAATGAAATATATTTAAAAATATGCAATATGGCTTTACGGACTCCATCTTTTATATTGAGTTTTAAAGCAATACAGCATTGGAATAGGTCGATCAACATTAAGAAAGCTTTCTTTTGAGCAAATTATGTATCTGTTTGCAAATACACTTAAAAATATTTGCATTTTAAACCAGGCTAATTGCTGGTACACAACTAGGAAGTATATGCAATGTCAATTTTGTTCCCTCTACTGTATTATACTATCTTTATTTTTAAAAACAATAACCTGTGTTTGAGTTGAAAGAACTGCAATAGTGCTTATAGCTCAAAAGTGTAAAATACTATCTTTGGCGATAAGTAAATATTCCAGCATGTTCAAAGAGAATGGGAATAAACAGTCACTCATTTGCATTTTGTAGAAGCAGTAGCAATCTGCAGACAAGCTATTCTAGCTTCAAAACCGTATGGTAGATAGCTTTATGGAAGTCATGATTACAAAAATCCACTTTAATCTTTCTTTCTTACTGGCAGGTGTCCCATTGGCTTGTGGCCAGAGGCTATGAGTGTAGTGCAGCCAGTGTGTCCCCCAGAGTGCTGAAAATGCCAACACTCCAGCTGGCTGTTCATAATTGTACTGATTGTGGTCTGACAAGCAGAGCTCTAAGAAAGAAATGTGATGAATATACAAAAATATTTTACAAATTTGATCAGATTACAAATTTCAACTCTCTTTTTTCTCCTCCATAGATATGATATCTGCACTTATAAAAATAAGCCCTGTGGGACACTGGGTAAGTTGGTTTTTGTTTGTTTTCTTTTTTTTAAAAATAAAGGGAGGATAGTTTGGATTGTATTTTTGGACCGATGGCTTTTACTCCTCATTATTGAATTGGTCATTTTCCTTTCTGGTACATCTGAAATTACCCATTAAATAGTTAAACCTGACCCTGGTAGATGTATCATTTACTAGGAAACAAATGTATATTATGTACATTTCATTGGCCTCCTAGAATATTGATTTAAAAAATCTTGGATGATGACTCAAAAAATCTTGGATGATGATTCAAAAATCATCAAGCAACAATTATAAATCAAAAGTTAACACTCATTTTCATGAAATCCATCTCAGTAACTTATTTCTAAAAATACCAAGGAGTCTGAGATAAAATGCAAGCAACAAGTGTCTTCCAATCCCAGTCTGGAAAAGGAAAGGAAAAAATTCTCTGGGGATACTCAAAAAGGAGATGTCAAGAATAATACATCTTTTGGTACAATTTTGTAGAAAGAGTATGTGCCCATACATTTAAATATTCTTGGAAATTTATAGTACCTCAACGAGAAGAAAACGAAAAAAATTAAAAACAACAACCACAACAAAAACTCACAAAATCATTATAACTAGATAGAGAGAAGACACAGGATTGCCTTTCTTGTGCTCCTCCAAAATCACTTGTTTTGTAAAAACATTTCTGTATTATTCTAGAATTTATAAACTCACATTTTGTTACAGACCCTAATTTTATATTGTTTCAAAGTAAATTACAAATCCAGTAGAGCAAATTATTCAACTTTTAAGGAACAAGTGCTTTTTTCCTACAATGAATTCTTTAGTGTCACAGAGACCTTTTACAGATTCTGAAATAAAGCAACTGAGGGTGAATTCTCCAGTTTCTCTATGGAAAGTCTCAGTTTTCTTATCTATGAAGTAATGATTTTGAAAACTCTTCCCATGTACCTCATAAGGATTTGAGGAAGATCAAATTAAAGTGGAGGTGGGAGAAAAGGTGTTATCCAACTTTTTGGGAAGTTCAGTGAAACATCTCTTCTGAGATTGAAAATCTTCTTGATGGTTTTACTTGCTTTCTCAGGTTCTCCCACCCCATTTCCCTCAGGATTTATGGCTAAAGAAGAAACCCCGTTTAGCCAGTGCTGAGTGGGGAAGTTTGTTAGTTAAAAAGCATAGCTGCAGAAATCTCTCTTTGCTGAAAGAGTTCACATCAAAAAGATTTTCTTTCTAGTGTTTTAGGTTATCAGGACCAGCATAATCCAATGGAGGGAGCAGGTCCTGAACTGGAAACTAACAACTGGCTTTGTCAGTTTCAGTGTGCATTACCCTGTACAGGTTATTTGAACTCTGTTCCTCAATTCACTTATCTATAAAGTAGGAATAATATTTTCCCATAAGCTACTGGGATATTGTAAAAATCACGTATAAATATAAAGGTGTTCTGTAAAGAAGGTACTATAAAAATAAACTGGTATTATTTTATTGTGGAAATTAGCTATACTATTTAATTTACTCCTATTCACATTCTATAAGCATTTACTAAGTGCTCTAGAGACAATAAATACTAAGCCTCAAAACAGGAACACATATAAGGTAGATCTTGTCTTTTTTTTTAGTGGGAATATGTATATATGCATATACCTTCTATACCTGTAAATGTGTATATATATGTGCATATGTACAATAAAACTCTGCTTCTCTGTGGATAGAATATTTATTTACACTGAAATATATCCTCATTGTGACATGAGCAATACCACTGCCTGTACTTTTCTTGTCATTGTCCAAGGAAATCTTAGATATTTCCTTACCCTACCCCTCCTTTTATTTTTATTTTTTTTTCAAAATAATCTGTTCCAACTTTAATAGTTTTTTAATTTCTAGAGTTAAATACATTAATAGTTGGGTACATCTCAATTAATTTTCAAGCTCAATATAAATTATTTTTCAAATTATAAACCATTATAAATTGGTTTTCATATCCTCTTACTTAGTACCTCTGATGACTGTAACATGACTGAGTAGGCTGAAGGGTGCAAACTGTGGCCTCAAATTAAGGAAATCTAAATGACCCAAATAGTATCAAACCCCTATTGACACAACTACATGTAAGAATTTTAAGACCTTCTTTTTATAGGGATACAGAAATGATGGGAGGTTGTAAAAATACATTAGCATTTAAAATACTCATTCATTTTAGCTACGATTTACCCTTATACTCTGAACAAGTAATAGCTATTTCCCAAATATGTTCTTTCCTAAGTTCTTCTTTTGGTAGAGCTAACAATTATATATCAAATACCAGAGGGAATTCTGTGATCGCAAATATACCTTGGGGAGTCATTGAGAATTCTCAATTAAAAAAATACAGCCACATGGCACATACCACCACATGGCACATACCAAAGAAAAGCTAACCAATGAACAATATATCTTGGAAAATCTGAGAAATATTAATTTAACAATAATTATTCTTAGTAATTCTGTTTTTATTACATTTCATAAAGCTCAGGCACAAAAGGTATTTAAACAGTGTGGCTTTATTCTTCCCATCTGATGGGCTGCATTGAACCTCAATAGCTTAAAGTCACGTAATGAGAAATCTTGTACTGCATTTTAAAATTTTTGTTCTCTCTCATTCTCTCTTGCTCTCAGTGGAGTTTGGAATGACATTTATTAACAATTTCTGATTAATAACAATAACAAAATTTAAGTCATCTTGCCCCAACCGATCTCCCTCTTTCTACTTCCTCTTTTCCATGTCCCAAAACTTCCCTTCTAAGTGAATGGAAGGGCAGAACGTGAGTATCAACAGTATTTGTAACAGCTCTGTAAGGCAGAAACCAACCTTTTCCCCACCTCCCACTCTTCCACAAAATGTAGCAGGAAAAGTAGACACTCCATTGGTAAATCCAGCACTAATCTGAACTCTATTCCAATGTGGTTATGTTGATATTTTATGTTAGAAGATACAGAAAAAAATAATTTCTAGAGCTTTCCTATTAGTAAAATGTGTGTTGAATAGCTTTTCCTTGTCACAGCAGGGAAATTATACTTAGCACAGAACATTGATTATTGCACTTATTCACTAAATTGAATTGACATCACTTTGCTGGGAAGGTAATTATTAAAATTTGAATCAAGATAATAGACTACTAACATAGGTAATGCTTTTCCTAATTTTCCTTCAGTTTCTTCTAAATAACTTTTAGTCTCCATGTGTTAAGTATGATATGGCATCTGTTTCCTTATAAAGGCTGATATTTTTTCTCTTGCACAAAAATTCTTTTTTCTAAGCACTTTTTAAAAAGTTCTGTATTAGTGTACAGAGGATGATATTCTTTTGGAAGTGAATATTAAAGCTTCTACATAGTAAAATTCCCAAGAGAAGAATACCTTGAGTAACAGTGTTTCACTAGAACCAGCAAATTAACACCATAGTCTTTGCTTTATTAGCAGAACTAATACATTGAATGGGGATGGGAGAAAGGAGACCTGCAATCAATGTGTGAATGACTTTCCTACAATTAAAATGCTTAAAGAAATTCTTGAGTCACCATCAGAACTAATTTTAGAAGATAAAAAAATACAAAAGCCTCCTATCTTTAGTAGTTCTTTTTCTCTTTTGAATCATTCATTTTTGTTTTTATAAAAATGTCATTTAAAAAACCATTGTGATTCTGTTTTTTGGGGTAATGAGAAAGTTGCTTGTATATTTTTATGAGCCCACTAAACTTAAACAGATCTCTTTAGAAAAATAATGTGGATATATTTTGCTTTCTGTAGCCTGAAGAATGTTAAAATAGAAATGCTTTCTTGAATTCCCTCTTTCTGGCTCAAGTTACTAGGTGGTCCCAAGTTACCAGAAGTAAAATTTATAAATCTAACCCCTAGTCTAGACATTTTCCAGCACTGACTGCAGTTCAAAAAATATTAATGTCTAGCCGGCAAAGTGAAATTCCCCCCAGTGATTTTGCAAATGACTCGAAAGTTAACCTTTTGCCAACTGCTCCTTCTGTGCAAGGAGGTTATTAAAAAGAATCCAGGCATTTATAAGTATGGGTTTTTTAAAACTGAAACACCTTGGCTTGACCCTTTGTGTCTCCTTCTGTTTATTCAGGCTTGGCCTCTGTGGCTGGAATGTGTGAGCCTGAAAGGAGCTGCAGCATTAATGAAGACATTGGCCTGGGTTCAGCTTTTACCATTGCACATGAGATTGGTCACAAGTGAGTGAGTTTAAGAAAATCAAAATAAATTTTAGAATGCCACTCTTTTGAGCAACTAGTAACTACTGTGTGGAATGCCTGTGCTCAATCATATTTTTCTGCTTTTTTGTCTAATTTCAAAGGAGAATGTTATCCTCTACATGATATGGCAGCATTTTGGATATTGGGATAAATTATCCTAAGAATTAGAGATTTGTTAAATAATCTTTCTGATTCAATGATTAGTATCATCAGTGGTGAATGCACCACACTTGTTCCATTATATAAGTTTGAAATAATTTGTTTTAGCACAGTCTCCTATGCACCCAATTCTTTATGGAGTCAAATTGTTTAAAATTTTTTTTTTTTCCTCAAGTGGCAATACATTTATATTTTAAGTCATCATTGACACCACTACCATAAATGTACTTTTACTTTTCACTCTCGATGCAGCTATGAGCATACGTTTTCCAGGCATAAAGTTTGTGCAACCATTGCTATGTAACTTGTATTTTCAGGTGCACATGTATGTCACTGAAGAAAAAACAAAAGAACTGATGTTACAAGTGTAGTGAGATAGCCTCACTTCTTTTTATAGTTTCAATATCTGCTTTAAATAAATCAACACCAATGGAAAACTGTCCTTTGGCTTTTTTCTCTCTCTCCTGAATCAGAATAAAATCTTTTCTTTATTTCAAACAGTAGGCAATAGGAAATGTAAAACCTTGTTCATGTGGAGACAGAGGAATTTGAAAATTTGTTTCCCTGTTTCAAACATTTGTATTCCTAGGCCTGAGAGTTGACTTGCTTTTAGTCCATTTCTAGTATTCTGACATTCTTGTAAAGGTAAAAACTAAAAAAAAAAACCTTCCAATTCACTAACAGATTAAGTACTCTATCAGGAAAGTCCCTTTCCACTAAAATAGAAATGATTGACATTTAGCAAATGTCAGTTATACCTGGCTAACAGGAAAATGAGAGAAAACTGAAAAAAAATCTCAGCCTTTTGAACTAACACAAGCAGCCTATTTGAAAGAACTCCTGACATTTCTATGATTTAAGTTTTACAGAATGGATGGGGAAAAAAGAACAAATGGAAATGAATGTTTATTATGTACCTGCCTCAGAGGTAATTTCTGAGCTAAATGTGTAGTTCATCTTTTTTTTTTTTTCTAATTAGAAAGTAAAATTGGGTTAGTCTGTTGCATTATTTTAAAAATTGCAATTCAAATTTTATGAAATTAGAACTCATTTATGTATTAATACAAGTAACCACCAAATTTTAAATCCGATTTGATTTAGACACAGGAAAAATCAGTATTACACTTTAACGAATAAAGTATGAAAAATACTGGTATTCTAGTTTCCATTGTAATAAACAAGAGAACAAAGGGGAAAAGATTTCATAACCAGGCAGTTATCTTCAATTTACTTAAAAATCTGGCTTTTTAATGACTATCATAATCTTATGCAACCAGATTGAATTTAATACTGTCTGTTAAATTCAATTATATTGAAGGGTTAGGATAAGTAACATACAGCAGGTGAATAATATGTGTATGAGAGCACTGTTAAATCATGAAGTCACAAGTTATTCAATGTCAACACATATAAGTCCTATTCTTGTATGTACTTAAATAGCTGACGTGGGTTTATCTCTTTGTATCTTTTATTAAGATTATAATTGGACTACCTCTCATGCTTCCTATTCTACTAACAGGTCTTTCCAGATTCTTTTCTTGGCTTTATGGGTAATTCCTTTGACATCTTTCTAAGATGAATGGTTTGCATCTTTATGTAGAAGAATTGCAGAAGAATTTTACCTGTTCCAAAGTATGAGTTTTAAAAGGGGGAAGAGGGAGAAAATTCCACAAATCCTTTGATTGAGAGCTAGAAGAAAAAGCTTCCATACAAAAATTATGTAACAGACCCTCCTGCAAATTAGTTTACTTTCTTTCCATGTCTAGTTAATGACTATGTGCCTATTCCTCTATTCTCCTTTTCCCAGACAATAGGCAGAATATTTTTAACACACTATCTTTTGCAATGTGTTAAATCATTATTTGGCCAGTTAGGGCAGATCTGTTTCAAGGATAAAAATTCCTTGGCGTTTTGCTCTAAGGACTTAGCAAGTTGACTCTGTCATGACTCATGTCATCATACAATACAGTGATCTCTATTCTTCCTGAAACAAGAAAATAGGCATGGTAAATATAGACAAATTAAGTATGCTGATCTTTTAGTAGAATGGATGTTAAATGATGTGATGATACCTGCAGATTCATTACAATGAAGAATGATATTTGACCATGAATAACTGAGAAAGAACCCTACCAAATCACTTTACTGTAAATATTTTCTAATTCTCTTTGAATTGTGTAGAATGTGGTTTTGAGACCAATGTATACTTGTGTAGGAGTATAACATCCATTTCAGACAGCTGTGGGTAACTTTTTCTTTGCCTAAGCATTGGTGACCACTTTTTTTCTCTCCATTTCTTTGTGAAAACAAGAAATTAGTTTTCTTGTGAAATAAAAAATTGAGGTTTATATTATATTTTAAAGATATGTCTAGCTTTCATATAGGCTGTAAACCCAAGGCATTTAATGAAATTTTACAGGAAAGAATATTCTTTGAAATACTATTATTTTTATTAATTATGTAGTTGTCTGTTTCAGAAATTATAAAAACCATTATGTTGAAGAAGGGTAGCGTATTAGTCAGCCAAAGGGTTGCTGATGCAAAGTATCAAAAATCCGTTGGCTTTTATAAAGGGTATTTATTTGGGATAGAAGCTTCCGGTCACAAGGTCCCAAAGAGTCCAACCAAGGTACCATAAGAGGTACTTTCTCACCCAAAGTCATTTGCCACATGTTGAGCAATATGGCAGGCAATGTCTGCAAGGTTTCAGCCTTCCTCTTCCTCTTAAGGCTCCGTTGTCCCAGCTTCTTCTGATATCAGGCTGTAGGCTGGAATAAGTCTCGTCTGTCACCAGGGCTCATTTCTTTCTGGACTCAGCTGCTCAGGGCTGTGGTCTCTGTAGCTGCAAACTATCAGGCGAACAGCTCATCTCTCTTCCCAGGACCGCAGGATCCTGTCTAATGAACTGTCTCTTTTCCTTTGTGTTCTCCTTCACCATGCATTTACTTCCCGGGGCTCCAGCATCAAAACTCCAACTCTGTCCTCTACTGTGTCATTTTCTCTGTGAGTCCCTGCCCACCAAGGGGGCAGGATTCAACGTCCTACTGACGTGGCCAAATCAAAACCCTAATCATAATGTAATCAAGTAAAAGTGAAACCTCTGAATTTAATACAATCTAATATGTCCAGAAGAACAGACCAGTTTACAAACACAATCCAATATCTATTTTTGGAATTCATAAACAATACCAAACTGTCACAGGTAGCAAGAATTCAACCAAACATCTAGCAAATTGAGAAGGCTATTTATTTAGTAAAATCCAAACTGTACAAAAACAATCTTAAGAACAAGTCTTAAAAATATTGATATTTTTCAGGGATGCATATTAAAGTTTGTGGAAGTGAAAGGCAGCATGTCTGAGATTTGCTTTTAAAAGATAAGAGAAAAAGGGAAAAATGAGGAAAGAATAGTCTTGATGATGTGTGTATGAGGCTTCACTATGCTCATCTCTCTACTATTGTATTTGTTTGAATTTTACACACTCCAAAAGACTAGGATTTAAGTGTGGCTTAATTAATAGGGACTGAGTGAACTGTAACTCTGACTTTAAGAGAATTGTAAGAAATATTAAAAATTATGTGGAAAGCTCTAGGAATATATTGGTCTTGCTTTTAGAAATCATTATTAATGTTTTGTCTTATCCATAGGGCTGTACGTTCTATAGAATATTGGTTAGAAGGTGAGTTTTTTTAAAAAAAGGAGAAATGTGGCATGGCTTCGGAGTAAAATTGTAACTTAGGTTACCAGTGTTAAGAATCTCTAACCACTGTTCTCTTGTATCTTACCTTCCCTTCTCTTGCTGAAAGTACCTAAGTGTCTTTAAATGCTTGATCAGTGTAGTACTTTCATAAAGGAAGGCAAATAATAAACATACTCACACTTAATTAGGTTGTTTCCAGTTTGGGGCTATTATGGACAGAACTGCTGTCAACATTCATGTATTTGTATGGACATTTACTTTCATTTCTCTTGGGTGGCATTGTTGGCAATATGGTAAGTGTTAGTTTATAATAGACAAACTGTTTTTCAAAAGTGACTGTACCATTTTGCATTCCCAAAACAATGTATGAAAGTTCTGATTATTTCAGGTCCTCATCAACATGTGTTATTGTAAGTCTGTTGCTTGTGTTCCATATTCTTAATGGTATCTTACAAAAAGCAGAATTTAAAAATTTTGATGAAGTCTTAATTTTCTGTTTTCTTTCTTTCATGGTTTGTGTTTTTTGTGTCCTACGAAAGTTTTGCCTATCCTTGATTATGAAAATCTTCTATGTTGTCTTCTAGATGTTTTATAGTTTTAGCTTTTATATTTAGATTTGTGATCCATTTTGAATTAATTTTTATGTATGGTATGAGGCAAGGGATGAAGTTCAAATTTTCCGTATGACTATCCAGATATTCTAGCACAATTTGTTAAAAAAGACTTTCTTAATTCTGTTCCATTGATTTATATAGCTATCCTTATGCCATTACTGTACAGCCTTGATTATTTTAGTGTAAGTTTTGAAATAATAGACTGCAAGTCCTCCAACATTGGAGGCGCTTTTTTTTTCTTCAAAAATAGTTTGACTGTTTTATTTTCTTTGCAAGTCCATGTAAACTTTAAAGTTGGTTTGCTTATTCTATGAAAAATTCTACTGGGATTTTGATTGGGATTGCATTGAATACATAAATCAATTTGGAGGAAAATAGAAATCTTAACAATATTGAGTCTACTGATTTCTTTCAGCAATGTTTTATATTTTTGGTGTATAGTTCTTTAATATGTTTTGTTAAATCTTCCCCTAAGTATTTCATGTGTTTTCATGCAATTGTAAAATGTTTTTTAGAGAAGCTATTGCAAATGTTTTTTTAAAAAAGAATTTCAATTTCTAATTTCTGGTTTCTGATATGTAAAATACAATCCTGTGACCTTTTAAACACACTTATTAATACTTGTAGAATTTTTTTGTAGATATACTAGAACATTTTAGGATGTGCACAGCATCTATAAATAAACACAGTTTCATTTCTTCCTCCCAATTTATTAGCTTTTTCTCTTTTTCTTGACTTACAATATTGGCTAGGACATTCAATACAATGTTGAAAGGAAATGGTGAAAGTAGATATCTTTGCCTCATTCTCAATCTTGAGAAAACATTCACCATTAAGTATGATATTAGCAGCAGGTTTCTCATGGGTGCCCTTTATCAGGTTGAAGAAGATCCCTTCTAGTCCTTGTTTATAGAGTTTTTGTCATGAAAGGCTTTTGGATTTTGTCAGATGCTTTTTCTGTATCAAAATGATGGTGTGGTTTTTGTCCTTTATTCTGTTTATATGATATATTACATTAATTGATTCCAGGTTGTTAAAACCAAATTTGCATTCCTGGATAAATCTCACTTAGTCTTGGTGTATTACCCTTTTCATAAATTGCTGGATCTGATTTGCTAAAATTTTGTCATGGATTTTTCTGTATATGTTCTGGAGAGATATTGGTTTGTAGATTTCTTTTAATGCCTTTGTCTAGATTTAAGAAAAATACATATTGTAACATTTACTTTTAGCATAAAACATATAAATATGTATTCACTTGCCAGTTTTTTGCTGGTTATTACATTTTACAGAGGGAATGGTGACGAATGTTGGTTAATCCAAGTTTTAAATAAAGGTCAGTTTAAAGATTTTCTACAACATGTTAGAATATTAACCATGGTTATCTCTGTGCTGTGTGGCCAAAAAATTACAATGCTGTGTACCTTAAAAAAACATTGTATGGAAGAAAATGTCACTGTACATATAGGACAACAGATCTTACAGTGATGAAAGACAAAAATGTGAAAAATATATATATATTTTTTCATTATATTTTATTTACCCAAAGTTTTTATTCAAATTTTTTTGGATTTTATTTCCTATTTTAAAACTATCATCATTTCATTTTCTTATTGTTTGTATTTGGCTATTTTAGTGGCTTCGTTTTTGAAGAAGTTTTAGATCACGAAGGGTTACAATTGCGGTAGGGGAGCACCATCTGTGTGGGGTGTGAGTGAAGGGGGATACATGGGAGGAGGCTCACCTGGGGATACATATTTCACAGTGGGTGGAAATTCACACATTAACCAAAAGAATATTGAATTCCCATCCTGAGGAGCTCTGCCACATTCTCTGATGAAACAGCAAGAATCCTCTAAGTACAGAGGCAATGGCTGGTGAAGAAGGATGATCCATTGATGGACCCTTGAGATTGATGACTGTGCTTACAAACGTTTACTCGTGAAATTGAAACTTAGCATAGTATTATAGGTTGCCTAAGCGTTACCTCCTGAGAGCCTCCTTGTTGCTCAAATGTGGCCTCTCTCTAAGCCGAACTCAGCACATAAATGCAATAACTTACCCCCAATGTGAGACATGACTCCCAGGGATGAGCCTCCCTGGCACTGAGGGATTACTACCAAGCACCAACTAGCAATGCAACTGGAAAAAGAACTTGACCAAAAGGGGGAAGAGATAAAGACAAATGAGTTTATATGGCTAAGAGACTTCAAGGTGAGTCGGGAGGTCATTCCAAACATTATCCTTATGCATGTCTCAGCAGGATCTCATTGACTGCCAAATTAGACACTACCCCAAATAGTGGGGCTCCTGAGGGCTCTGGAGACACCCAGGCAATATGTCAGGAGAGATGGCTCATGAGTTTGGTGCCTTGGCAGTGGGACAGAATTGGACTCAGTTGTGGTTTCCCTACACATGGCTCTTCAGTCCCTTCTATTTGAACCTATAGTTGGTGCTGGAGTTAGTAGGTGCACATCCAAGAGACTTGAATCTTTGGACTGTCCATCTGCCAGCTGGGCTCTGAGCCTCAATGGAGTTGCAACACCTACTCTCCAGTTCATTGGACTCACCCAGGACAACTAACAAGAAGGTGATGATGGACAACCACCATACCAAGGAACCAAGAGAGCCTACTACTGCAAGCAAGAGAGTCCCATCCATCGGCCATATGGGACTAAAGTCCCCTCTCAATTAGAGGTTGATGGGCATTACCATCCCAGAATCTTCAGGATTGGGGAATGAAGCATGGACTCGAGTAGACTTACTGGTATTCTACTATAGACTTATTGTGATTCTAGCAATGGAAAAAATTGTATCATGGATGTGGAAGCAGTGGCCAATAGAGATTCTGAGGTCAGGGACAGGGAAAACAGGTGTAATATGGGTGCATTTTTAGGACTTGGGAATCGTTCTGAATGACACTATAACGACAGATACAGGCCAATGTATATCTTGCCATAACCTACAGAATTGTGTGGGAGAGAATGTGTAAACTACAATGTAAACTATAAGCCATGCTTAGTGGCAATGCTCCAAGATGTGTTCATCAATTGCAATGAATGTACCACACTAATGAAGGATGTTGTTAATGGGGGCAAATGTGGGTGGTGTGGGGAGCAGGGCATATGGGAATCCGCTATATATATTTTTTTTGATGTAAAAACAATTTCACATTTATAAAATCACCAAATTCTTATATACTTCAACTTAACATCAATTTCATTTGAACTTCTTCAAGAAAAAAAAAATCCCATAAATAAACTCATTATATTCCATAGAAAACACAATGCTTTTCAACTAAAAGTTAACCCAATACCTATATATTAATAAAAATAAATCAAGGTCTTGATATGCCTGGCTGCCACATGTAATTTTTCAAAACGCTTGTGCCATTTATCTTATTAGTCTAATAAGAATCTAATAAGTCTCTTATTGTTCACTGTTGCCACACAATTTTAAGCATTGTCTCTTGCTGAAACCACTGAAATATTCTTCTACAGATATTCTTTTATATATATATATATATATATATATATAAAGATGCTTAGATTACATAAATGTTACACAAAAATTACGGGGATTCCCATGTTCCCCACCTCCCACACCTCCCATAACATACCACATAACATCTTTCATTAGTGTGGCTCATCACCTGCAATGGATATACACATCCTGGGGCTTTGCCACTAAGCATGGACCATAGTTCACATTATAGACCACACTCTCTCCCACACAGATCTGCATGTTATATGCTGATGTAAAATGGCCTATGTCTATCGTTGTAATATCACTCAGGATAATTCCCAAGTCCTGAAAAAGCACCTGTATTACAACTGCTTTTCCCTTCCCTGGCCCAAAAGCGTCCAGCGGCCACTGGCTCCACCTCACTGTTGTCATTTCTTCCATTGCTTGAATCACAATATGTCTGCAACAGAATACCATTAAGTCCACTCTAGTCCATAGCTCTTCCCCCAATCCTGAGGAGTTTAGGATGGTGATGTCCACTCCACCTCCAAGTGAGAGGGGGCTTATATCCTATGAATATGGTGGACGGGATTGTCCTGCCTGCAGCTGCAGGCTCTCTCCATTCCCTGGGATGGCTGTTGTCCATCATCGTCTCCTTACCAGGTGACTTGGGTGAGTCCATTGAGCTATAGAATAGGAGTTGCAGCTCCATCGAGATTCCAGGCACAGTTGGCACATGGGCAAGCCAGAGGCTCCAGTCTCTGGAAGTACACCTACAAACTCCAGCATCACATATAGGTTTGAATAGAAGGGACTGATGGACCATGTGCAGGGAGGAATTATTTGGGTCCAACTCTGTCACTCTCAGGAGCACAGATTCCAAAGTAAAGGCATCAATCTCTGGAGCTATTCCCCCTTATATAGGACCTGGGTGTCTCCAGAGCCCTCAGGAGCCTCTCTGTGTGGGGTGATATCCACTTTGGTGTTCTATGAGATCCTACTGAGGTGTGCGTAAGCATTACCTCTGGGATGACCTCCTGACTCTCTTTGAAGTCTTAGCCACATGAACTCATTTGTCTTTACCTTTTCCTCCTTTTATTCAAGGTCTTTTTCCAGTCGTATTACCAGTTGGCACTTGGTATTAATCCCTTGTTGCCAGGGAGGCTCATCCCCAGGAGTCATGTCCCATGCTGAGGGGAAGGTAATGCATTCATATGCTGAGTTTGGCTTAGAGAGAGGCCACATTTGAGCAACAAGGAGGCTCTTAGGTGGCAACCCTTAGGCACCCCATAACAGTAGGCTAAGTTTCAATTGGAAGAGCAAAGACTCATAAGGCTAGTCATCAATAACAAGAACCCATCAGTGGACCATCCTCCCTTGCCAGACACTGCCCCTGCACTCGGGGGGACTGTTGCTGCTCCCTTGGAGAATGTGGCAGAGCTCTCCAGGCTGGGAATTCAGTATTACCTCATTTATTGAGTGATTGTCTACCCACTGTGACCATGCTCCACCCCTTGATCATTTGAACAGTTTTATAGATCTTTCATGTATATTCAGGTGAACTTTCTCCCATGAAACCCCCATCCCAGACACCCCCCACCAATGATCCTCTCCTGCCACCTCTGTAACCCTTCTGTGATCCAAACCTTCCTTGAAGATGAAGCCCATATAATAGCCAAATATGATTAGTAGGAAAATGAAATAATAAAGATAAGTTTAAATATAAGAGATAAAATACATGGAAACTTAAAAAAAAACACTAGAAATAAAATAAAATTAAAGAATTGGGATATTCAGAAAATGGGAAAAAAAAATTTGAAGAACAATTTTTTAAACATTTTTCCTTTTACCACTGCATTATCGGGTGTCCAGTCTCTACTGTGGCACCTGCCCCCTATCACTCCCCAGTGTCTCCTGAATTTTCATTTAATTTTCAAAGAAGTTTTAGGTCACAGCAAAGTCCCACACAGAATACTAGAGACTCTCATATGCCCAACCTCCTTCTCCTTTCCTCACCCCATATTAAAACCTTTTTTATGTGGATGGGAGCATTGTTATAACTGTTATACAGATAGTGAAACATAACTACTAAACATTGTCAAGGGTTTACAGTATAGTTTACAATTTAGACGGTAGAGTTTAATAATTTTTAATGATATTTACCATGTCCTGTGTCCATTACTGTAACGTAATGAAAAACATTTCCCGTGACCACTAAATACCCCGTTTATCTTTTCTGTTCTTTCCTCCCCATCCCCCTGGGGCATATGACACTCCCCTGTCTTGACTCATTGGATGACAAGATTCATAGTTACATGCAACAAGAGGTCTTGACATGCTGCTTATCCTCTCCTATTAGGATCCACCCTTGTGCCTGAGAGACACCCACCTGTCTGTTTCTGGGTGAATCGGTCCTCCCAAAGATGGGAGTCCATCTCCTTCCCACTCACCGTGTGGGTCTCCACTCCCCGACACAACACATTATGACAGGATGAACACTCACACTCTCCAGAAGCCTACTCCAGATGCACCCCTTCCTGAATGCCCCCTCAACCTACACCCTAAACCAGTGACACTACCTTGTCATACTGCCATAAGAGCATTCCCACTCCTGCACTTTCAACATCATACCCACAAATCCCATGTTCACCTAGTCCCCCTCCCATCTCTCCCCCTAGTATCCTGGGTATTCTAACCCATGCTTCCTAATCTACCCACCTGTCAACCCTGCACCACCAAACCTAGTAATACCACTACCCACCTGTGCTATCCTTCAATATGCAACTATACTCTATCACTTTACCATAGATTATGTCCGTATGGGTGATGGCTCACAACCTTCTCTTCTCTTTTTCTCCCTTGTTAACCTATCTTTCAGACACTGATTCTCAGATACTGCTCACTTTCCTCAGTTCAAATCAGTGAGGTCATATACTGTTCATCCTTCAATGCCTGGCTTGCTTCACTCAACATAAGGTCTTCAAGATTCATCCATGTTATTCCGTGTGTTAGCATTTTATTCCTTCTTACAGCTAAGTAATATTCCATTGTATGTATGTACCACATTTTGTTTATCCATTCATCTGTTGATGGGCACCGGGGCTGATTCCAACTTTTGGCAATTGTGAACAATGCCGCTATGAACATTGGTGTGCATATATCTGTTCGTGTCTTTGCTTTCAATTCTTCTGGGTATATACCCAGCAATGGAATCGCTATATCATATGGAAGATCGATTGTTAGTTTTCTGAGGAACTGCCAAACTGTCCTCCACAGTGGCTGGACTATTCCACAATCCCACCAGCAGTGGACGAGGGTTCCTATTCCTCCACATCCTCTCTAACACTTAGAGTCTGCTGTTTTTTTAATAGCTGCCATTCTGATGGGTGTAAGATGGTATCTCATTGTAGTTTTGATTTGCATTTCCCTGATAGCAAGCGATGTTGAGCATTTTTTCATGTGCTTTTTAGCCATTTGGATTTCTTCCTTGGAGAAGTGCCTTTTCAGGTCACTTGCCCATTTTTTAAATGGGTTGTTTGTCTTTATTTTCGTGTAGGATTTCTTTATATATGCAGGATATTAGGCTCCTATCAGATATATGGTTGCCAAATATTTTCTCCCATTGGGTAGGCTGCCTTTTTATTTTCTTAATAACATCCTTTGAGGTGCAGAAGTTTTGATTTTGAAGAGATCCCATTTATCTATTTTTTCTCTTGCTATTCGTGCTTTGGGTGTGAAGTTCATGAAACTATTTCCTATTACAAGGTCCTGTAGATGCTTCCCTACATTATCTTCCAAGGTCTTTATGGTTTTGGCTCTTATATTTAGATCTTTGATCCATCTTGAGTTGATTTTTGTATAAGGTGTGAGATGGTATTCCTCTCTCATTCTTTTGTTTATGGATATCCAGTTCTCCATGCACCACTTGTTGAAGAGGCCATTCTCTCCCAACTGAGTGGCCTTGGAGGCCTTGTCGAATATCAGATGACTATATATGCGAGGATCTATATCAGAACTCTCAATTTGGTTCCGTTGGTCAGTATGTCTATCCTTGTGCCAATACCATGCAGTTTTGAGCACTGTAGCTTTGTAGTATGTTTTAAAGTCAGATAATGTGATACCTCCAACTTAATTTTTCTTTTTCAATATGTCTTTGGCAATTCGGGGCCTCTTACCTTTACAAATATATTTTGTAGTTAGTTTTTCCAGTTCCTTAAAAAATACAGTGTTGATTTTTATTGAGATTGCATTAAATCTGTAGATTAGTTTGGGTAGGATAGACATCTTGATGATGTTTAGTCTTCCTATCCATGAACAGGGAATATTCTTCCATTTATTTAAGTCTTCTTTGATTTCCTTTAACAGTGTTGTATAGTTTTCTGTATGTAAGTCCTTTACATCTTTAATTAAATTTATTCCTAGGTATTTGATTCTTTTAGTTACTATTGTAAATGGTATTTTTTTCTTGATTTCCTTCTCAGATTGCTCGTTATTGGTGTACAGAAATGCTACTGATTTTTGAGCATTGATCTTAAGCCTGCAACATTACTGAACTCCTTTATAAGGTCTAGAAGCTTTGTTGTAGATTTCTCAGGGCTTTCTACATATAGGATCATGTCATCTGCAAATAATGAAATTTTTACTTCTTTTCCAATTTGGATGCCTTTTATATCTTTTTCTTATCTCAGTACTCAAGCAAGTACTTCTAAGACAATGTTGAATAGGAGTGGTGATAGAGGGCATCCTTGTCTTGTTCCCGATCTCAGTGGGAAGGCTTTTAGGATTTCACCATTGAAGATGATGTTAGCTTTGGGTTTTTCATATATACCCTTTATCATATTCAGAATGTTTCCTTCTTTGCCTATCTTTTGCAGTGTTTTTATCAGGAAAGAGTGCTGTATTTTGTTGAATGCTTTTTCTGCATCTATAGAGATGATAATGTGATTTTTTTTTTCAATGTGTTTATGTGGTGTATTACATTGATTGATTATCTTACATTGAACCATCCTTGCATTCTCGGGATGAAACCCACTTGGTCATGGTGTATAATCCTTTTGATATGTTGTGGAATGTGATTAGCAAGTATTTTGTTGAGGATTTTAGCATCTAGGTTCATTAGAGAAATTGGTCTGTAATTTTCCTTTGTTGTGGTATCTTTGTTTGGTTTTGGTATTAGGGTAATATTGGCATCGTAGAATGAGTTAGGCAATATTCCTTCTATTTCTATTTTTTGGAAGAGCTTAAGCAGAATTGGTGTTAGCTCTTTCCGGAATGTTTGGTAGAATTCAGCTGTGAAGCCATCTGGTCCTGGGCTCTTCTTAGTTGGGAGGTTTTTGATGACTGAGTCTATCTCTTTACTTGTAATTGGACTGTTGAGTTCATCAATTTCTTCTTTCATCAATGTAGGCTGTTTGTGAGTT
>JAQZBX010050495.1:0-19640 GCA_029593785.1 Cabassous unicinctus | reverse complement strand
CACCAAGGGGTTGGTAAAGGAAGGTCTCTGAAGGCAGGCAAGCAGCGGGGTGAATCCAGGCCCTCCACTTAATCTGCAACCAAGTTCATCCCTTGTGAAATCAGGGCTCAAGCCCTTAAAACTTTTCCTTTGTTCACACATCCCTGTAATTGTGTTTTCTCAGAGCAAATTTGCCTGCCTCAGCACAGCCCAGAGTAAATTTTCACGGATTCTGAAATGGAGTTTAACTTAGTAAGGTTTTACATGGCTCTGATATTGTTGGTGATTGGCTTTTTCTTTTTCTCCTTTTAGTTAGTGACAGGAGTATGGGAAGGCAAATACAACTTCTTCTGTCAGGGCACACGCAGCCGGGGAGAAGCTGACATGAAGGTACTGTCTCTCTTTTTCAAACAGGATTTATTATGGGGCTTTTTTGGTAAACAAAAATGGCCCATAACCTCATTTGCCCAGATAATCTTTCTGACAAATAAAAGCAATATGTGCACACGGTATGAAAATTTGAACACTATGAAAGGCATAAAATGATAAGTAATGCCTACCTCCCTACAGAAGAAACTCCTGTGAACAGTAAAAAAAAAAAAATGGCAAGCATAGATCAACATGTATGCTATATTTACATAAGGTTAATGTCTTAAATTTTTAAATCATTCCTCTACATGCCCTCTGAGTAGTAATGTTAAAGATAGAATATGAATTCCACTGTATGTTTTATTTTTTATGTTTGTTTATTTTTAATAAAAGGCTGACAGTAGAATCTCAGCATGGGCAGTCATTTCCTTAGGACACCTGTTGGACCTATTTAATTCCACAGGTGTCTGACCCTGAAAGTTCTGATTCCTTTTCTTCTTTGCCCTGTACTGTCACCTCCCCATGCCGGTCCCTGAAATCAAAGCATCTTTCAGGGGGTTTCCCTCTTCTGATGGCTCCACAGACCACTTCCAAAGGGAATCGGCAGATTTCAAGGTTTTGAACCTTGAGCCTCCTGTTTTTGTTATTAACCTTGAAGGGTGTCGGTGGCCTTTTTGCTTTCATGTCACACTTCCCTCCAACATGTTCTTTGGTTAAATCTGCTCACAGAGTAACAAGAGCTGCCAAGTGGGGTACTTGGGCTTCTCTGAGTTAGCGTCAGATTCTGGGATGTTAGTACAACATGTCAGAGCAGGTCCACCTCAGGGAAACACCGAGAAAAAGCTGTAAATCCTTTAACCCCTTCCTCTTAGATTATCCGCGTCCTCTGGTGGTACTACTTCTCCAAATTAATAGAATTCATGGACACCTTCTTCTTCATCCTGCGCAAGAACAACCACCAGATCACGGTCCTGCACGTGTACCACCACGCCACCATGCTCAACATCTGGTGGTTTGTAATGAACTGGGTGCCTTGTGGCCACTGTGAGTATTCTACGGTTGGGGTGGGGGAGGCATGAGCAGAGAGGCTGAATCGAAACTAAGGCTTTTAGAAAGTTGGTGTTTCTGTAGATTACTAATAAGTCAAGCGTTTGAACTTCTTTTCTCAGTTGCTTTTTTTATTAGGAGGTACTGGGGGATTGAACCCAGGACCTCATACATGGGAAGCAGGTGCTCAAACCACTGAGCTACATCTGTTCCCCTCTCAGTTGCTTTTTTAATGATAATTTATGTGGCCTTTGCTCTCAGAAGCCAAGTTTAGTAAAAATGGTGTGCCAATTTGGCAAGAAGGAGGTACCAAGTTCCTAGCCTGGGGCATATAAATAAATAGGGACAGTGTTTTCTGTTCCATAGGGCAGCTCTCCTAGGTTTTTTTCTGATCCTTATGTCTCTAAGATTTGGAAAGTTGTTTGCCTGACGGGGGCAGACCAGGAAAATGGAATTACACCCTTGAGTGCATGCCAGGGAACAATGCTAATTATGAAATAAAGCTTTAGCTAATATTGCATTAGAAAGTCTGCACATACTCTAATAAAATGACCCTCACATTCCATAAAGCATGTTTTTCCAGGTGTCTTCTATGAGAAGAACTAATATTTGAAGTTAATTCCCCCTCGGAAGGATTTGTCTGGTTTTTGGAAAGTTTGTGGTCTGAAGTCTCTTACCAATATTCAGAAATTATGGTTGTCACCTCAGTTTCAGCTTGGGAGTTTTAACAAATGTCCCAATCAAAATTCCTGTCATCCCAACACTGAAGAATTTAACCAAGGGCCTTTGGGTCCATTTAGATCTGGATTTTTCTCCAGGAAAACACACCTTGATTAACTCGGCCTACCAAGGTTCACACAGTTACAGAATTTTACAACTAGAAAGGACTTTCCAGATATAGCTCCTTTGGGTTTACAGATGAGAAACTGAGACTCTAGAAGGGCTGGTGGAACTCAGACTCCAAGCTCCCTCCTTAGTGTTTTTTTTTTCCCCGCAATCCCATCCCACTTTGTGATTGTAGGTTAACTGACCTAACTTTCTAAAAGAAACCGCCTCCTTACATTTGAGAAGTGTTGTAAATTTTCAGAGAACTTGCAGAATGACATTTTAATCAGCCCCACCTGGCCCATGAGAAATTGAAACAGATAATGGACATGAGTTGTCCAAGCCACCATGGTCAAAATTATTCTCAGAGCCAGCAGTAGAAACTCATACCCTGACACTAACCTTGTGCACCTCTGACTGCACATGGAAAAGCCAAATGGCTTTTGTTTTTGGTTACTTATGGAGATGGGAGAATGTGACCGAGGACAGAGTCTAAAAAAGGGACTGGTCCTGCTGGAAATTTGAAAATCACGAGATAAGATGGATCTTTTATCCCTAGGGAACTGGACTCTGTTATTAACAAAAAGACATGGCCTCAGCACTGTTGTCATGGGGTATAATTAGGAAGAGATTTCAATGACCCTCTAAACCTTAGCAGATCTGTGGAGATGGCCAGCTTTGAGCTGTTTCCCCAAACTTTCAAAGCAGCAGCATGTTTGGTGCAGTTGGGCGTGTAAATAAAAGCAGCTGCCTCTAGGAGTTGGTGGAGGTCTGGAAGCCAAGCTTGCAGGTGCCGGAGTCAGGGCAGGAGGTGTAGCGGCTCCTGTGTTAGGTGCATACCCTGGCAGGTACAGCTGGCCTGTAGGCTTATAACCTCCTGATGGCTGCCTACCCAGGTAGAAAATGAATTCTGATAACACATTTGTGCAGTGCTTGCTGCTGCAGTGTTTGCCAGCCCCGTTTCAAAATCATCTGTTTTTCTGAGTCAAAAAGAATCCTGAAATAAATTATGGTATATACATGCAATGGAATATTACTCTGCCATAAAAAGAAATGAAGTTCTGATACATGGTACAACATACGTGAACCTTGAAGACATGCTGAATGAAATGAGCCAGACACAAAAGAACACATACTGCATGGTGTCACTTGTATTAAGAAACTAGGACATGCAAATTCATAAAAACAAAGTAGATAACATTATGGGAGGGTGCATTGGGAATTAATGCTTAATGAGGACAGGATTTCTGTTTGGAATAATGGAAAAGTTATGGTAATGGGTGGTGGTGATGGTAGCACATTGTGAATATAATTAACAGCACTGAATTAAAACACTGATATATCCTCCTCCTCAAATCCCTTCTGTTTATGCAGCTTATTTTGGTGCCACACTTAACAGCTTCATCCACGTCCTCATGTATTCGTACTATGGTCTGTCGTCTGTCCCTTCCATGCGTCCTTATCTTTGGTGGAAGAAGTACATCACTCAGGGGCAACTGGTGAGTGACTCAGCCTCATCCTCCTAGGACTTGCTCCCTGGTGGACCCAGACCTCCTGCTTAGGCTACTCTCACAGCCCTTCTGGCTTTACTTTTGTTTAATAGCAGTTAAGATGTGCCTGTCCCACCCCTTCTCATTTGATCCAGCTCTTTGGAGTAAGCAGAGCAGGGAATTTTCTATTTTTATCGAAGAGAAAACTGTGCCCATGGGCATACAGCTGGTTGAGTTGTAGAACGTGGGCTAGAATCCAATTTCCTGGCTTTGAGTTCAGTTCTTTGGTCCTTAGTTTGTGCACATAAGCATGTGTGCATCTGTGTGTGAATGTATATGTGTATTCTATTTATAATCTAAAATCCAAGGTGTTTATCTATGTTCCCAGGAAGCTGTGGAGTTGTGTTAATTAGGCAGCAAGGGTATTTGCTAAGGCAGTGTCAGTTGACCACAGCCCATTCTTAATGGGGCACCTGTTCATGAAAGTGGCACCTGCTTCCATCAGAGGACAGCCTCTCTCCCAGGATCCACCGGGCCAAGACCACTGTTTGCACTTGATTGTGGTCATTTCTCACCATCCTTTCTTAAGCATTTCTTTGTCAGTGTATTACAGAGCTTTATTCGTCTTCCCTCATGCATTCTTTTATGAGCTAATTATTAACAGTACCACCTCTAATGTTAACTGCTGGTATTTATTGAGTGTTTACCATGTGGCAGGCACTTGTAAGCGATTTTACATTGATTGTTCCAATAAACTGATTTCATATTATTATCCCCATCTTATAGATGAGGATACTGAGGCAGTAAGCCAAAGCTTGCTGAATGAGCCATGTAACATTAAACTCTTCGTCCTGGCCTTGCCTTATTAGCACACTTTTCTAAACCAAGCTGATTCAGAGCCCTCCAAGTCAGTTGTGATTTTTCAATATCTAAAAATAACAATCTGAGAAAATCTCTTGAGCTACTTCTGTGTTTGACATCTCATTATCACCTCTCTAGCAGCTGCTTTACAGTCCTTGTTAATTTTCCTCACTCACCTGTGAAGGATAATTGTTCTATATAGCTCTTCGTTACACTTGAGGAGAAACGACACAGCAATTGAGTTATACCACACAGCGGTAGTACTGGCAGAGGCAGAATTGAAAAAAGCATACTGGGGTGCTATTTCCCATTAGGCTCTATACTTTGAATTAGAAGACCTGAGTCCAGTTTGTCCAAATTTATTTAAACATCATTCCTAGATATTTTGAAACCTAGGGTCTTAACCTTAGAAAAGAAGGAGGCAAAAAAAAGCAGTTCTCTATATGGAAACATTGGAGGCTGGGGCAGAAATCCAGAGGGGAGATCTACGACATCCGTTGCTCTGTTAACTCTTCCTCAGATGCCCTCTGGAGGCCTCCCCTTATGCTAACATCTTTTAACTGTTTGTCCAAGCAGTTCCACATCTAGAGTCCACATCTATATATAGATATCTAAATCATCTATAGACTTGGCATTATCCCCCAATAAGAATTTAAATTTAGTCATCAGCCTTCACTGAACCAGAGGGGCACACAGATAAGGAATGGGAAAAGGGTCGAGACTGCTTGCACATCCTGTGGTGACATCACTGGTTCCCTTTAAACATACATCCCACACTCTTCCTTCCTCCCATTAAAAATCAAAAACAAAACAAAACAAAAAAAAAGCTTGCATCTCTCTATAAAATGTCCTGAATTTTAGAGGAGGTGGTGACTTGGGTACTTACAGAAGGGCCAATAAAAAACTCAGATACTTGGGAGATGCTGGGTGGAAAGTCCATCTAACATGGGACCTGGTCCGTGGACTGTGTGCGCTGCTCAGCTATGTCCCCTCCTTCCCACTAGCTTCAGTTTGTGCTGACAATCATCCAGACCACCTGTGGTGTCATCTGGCCATGTGCGTTCCCTCTCGGATGGTTGTATTTCCAGATTGGGTACATGATTTCTCTGATTGCCCTCTTCACGAACTTCTACATTCAGGTAAGTCTCACTCTTCTCTGGCGGTTGCTAGGTGGGCCCTTTCCAACAGCACAGTCACCCGTCCATTTAACAGATACAACGCACCTGCTGTGTGCCCAGTACCGGGAGCTGATGGAGTCTCAGGGGGGAATGCAGCTCCTGCCTTCAAGGGACTCACAGCTCATATAGAAGACTTTAAACCATCCCAGACCTCCACAATTCTAGATCCTTGGCAAGAGAGTCTTAGGAGGATTCACTTGGGAAATGCAAAATTGTGTAGCTGAATCCTGTATTGATTGTGCTTCCCTCCTACCTGCAGCAAAGACATCAAGGTGATTTTCAGTCAGAGGTCTCTCAGCCCCACTAACCTAAGCCTCATGGCTAAATTAAATTGCAGAAGAAATTTCCATCACTGTCTCAAATATAGATAGAAATTTGCCTTTCTGTCCCAGTTTTCTTCCATATCCACTGCTGAGGTTTGGAGGTTTAGTTCATTCCCAAGCATATGATGTAATGTAGGTTTTTGCTCACAGAAGGATCCATTTCAGGCAGGTCATCTCCGGTGCAGCTGGAACACTCTGTGGCCACTGCTGGTTTTCTGCCTGTGTCACCCCTGTGTGACCTGTGTGCTGTTCTCTTCTTGCTGCCCCTTGAGCAATGCCTGGTAGCTGCACTGTCAGCATTCTAGGGAAGTCATGGGAGGTCAGGAGCAAGGACAGAGGTGGATCCCAAGGTCACAAAGCCCGGTAGCATTGAACAGCCACCTGGGAACCCAGCCACTTACCCTTCTCCCTATGCCCACCTGCACCCTTAGCCAAACATGCCTGGGCAGGGCATATTTCATTTGGATTGAGTTCATATACTGCTGGGCTTAATCGTTTATGACTGCACTATGAGACGCGTACCAGGTACAAAGGAGGGTAAAGGGGAGGACCTGACAAAAAACCGTAAGTCACACTTTTTTTTTTTTAATTGCTTAAGCAGTATAGCACTTTGTACATGAGGCTAAAATAATGAGAAAACTAGGAAAACAAGTAAGGGATGTAAGTGGCAGGAGGGGTACTACTGGACGGGTACCAAAAAAAAAAAAAAAAGCAAATTTGTTCACATAATCCCTGTCCTCTGCCACCCAGGGTACTGAAAAGGCAAAGCAGAGTAAAGCATAAAGTGAAATTCCTATTTAATTCTTTAAATTAGTTTTTGTATTGCAGCCCTATGATTCTGTGAACTTACCTCAGGCTAAGGCTCAAAAAATGGAAGTGATTGAAACCAGTGGCAAAAAATATTTTCATGGTTATTTGACCACAGAAATTATTTCTTCTTAGTATTTGGTTATAAAAGGAAACTAGGCCCAACTGATAGGGCTGCCATTCCCAGGAAAGGAAGTGGCCCCGTGGCCGCATGCTTCTCATCTACCTGTATGCCTTCCAGACTTACAACAAGAAGGGGGCCTCCCGGAGGAGAGACCACCTGAAGGACCATCAGAACGGTTCCGTGGCTGCTGTGAACGGACACACCAACAGCTTTTCTTCCCTGGAAAACAGTGTGAAGCCAAGGAAACAAAGAAAGGACTGACGACAAAGAGCTGAAAGCCTGCACACCACCTGACTGTAAGCACAGTACAAGTTGTGCCCTGATGCTCATTAACAGCTGCTGCTGTCACTAGTGCGGCCTACAGTAGCGTGATTCACATAGGACCTCTTTCATCAGTTCAAACCCCCTAGAAAATGTATACAGATTATACAAGTAGGCATAAGGTTTTTAACATTTCTGGGCTCTCACTGACTCCTGCGCTAGACTGTGGACAGGGAGTATTAATTGTAGTATACAACACTGCTGTTGCCTTATTAGTTATAACATGATAGGTGCTGAATTGTGATTCACAATTTAAAAACACTGTAATCCAAACTTTTTTTGTTTTTACTGTAGATCATGCATGTGATTGTAAATTTGTACAATGTTGTTACAGTAGAAAAACACACATGCCTTAAAATTTAAAAAGCAGGGCCCGAAGCTTATTAATTTAAATTAGGATATGTTCCAAGTTTTTATTCATTTTAAAAGCTCTGTTTAGAAAAATCAAAGACCTTGATTTATGAAACAACTAATATGTGACACAACTTCAAGTGACTTGTACATGTGAAATCAGAAAAGGCACCTTCAGTTTTTATGATATTGGCTTTAAATCAAGCAGGCTCAAATCTAGTGGAACAGTCAGTTTTAACTTTTTAACAGATCTTATTTTTTTATTTTGAGTGCCACTATTAATAATGTAAAGAAAGGTGCGGGGGGTGGGTGGGCATGGGAATCTAAGGCAGTCTTGACAAAACTTAAATATATATTCTTTGTCTTCAGGGTTTTAGGAAGTGTGTAGCGTGCATAAGTCATTTTTAATTTCTGAAGTGCTGAGTGTTTTTATGCAGGAAACAAAGCTCATTTTATTTTCCACCAGTGCGAGAGGATGTATACTTTCCAAAAGAAACGATTGAATACTTAACATTTGACAGAGTCCTCTAGATGAACAATGAAGAGCTGGTTGTGGGGGTCCAAATTTGGATTGATTTCTGTACTGCTACCTGTTTTGACACAAACTTCCTTTTGAAATTTGCCTAGTTTACCAAAATGAATAAAGGGAACAAAAAGACCGTAATATTTTTAAGGTAAAATTAAACAGATAGCTACAGCATAAGAGAACTGGGAAACTGGATGGAGCTAATTCATACCTGTGATTTTTTTTCCCTTCTTAGAATCAAAAGATTTGTTGTTCAGAATCACTTGCTTAAAAACAATGTACTTCTTATCATAAAATCATGTCTTATACACTTGAGGCCATGGTCAGTTAACAACTAGTGTGTGTGTCATTTTAAAGTGTTGAAATTTAGCCTCTGTATACTTCCCCACTGGGAAAAAAAACAAAAACAAACATACATTGAACCACTCATGACACATCTTAGAAGGTAATTGACAATGTATAAACTAATTGTTGGGTTTGACATTTTTGTAAATACCAGTTTACCATGCTTTAATTTTGCACATTCATATTATAGGGAGCCCATTGGTTCTCTTTATTAGTCTTGTGGATTTTCTGTTTGGAAGGAGTCACAGCATCTGTTTACATTTACCTTATCAACTCTAGAATGTGTATATTTGTAAATGTATGTCTTCATTCCTAGGTACTAGTTTGCAAATGTCTTAACATATTTCAGTATAGAATCTGTACCTTTCAGTAGTTCGCTGTCAGAGTGTGCTTAACTCATCTAGATATACCCACACTGTTAAATAATGTCAAAGTATTAATCATTAAAACATTTTTGACTATCTGTGCTTGTGTTTTACATTGTGTAACATTGTTTATGTGCTGCCAATCCTACAAGACTAGAGGAAAATCCACCTTCTTCACCCTTTACCCTATTTGAACTCACTCAAATAGATGTAAATAATTTGGTTTTTTTTTTAAAAGGTTACACTGCTGCCCAGTTCACATGAGGAGGAATCCCACACAATCCCTTTTCCAGGTTCCCCCATTAAAATCCCTCGCTCTAAGCACCCTCCCTTTCCCTTCCTTCCATTAGTCCCTCCCCATCTCTAGAGGGAGTTGCTACCTGGTGCATCGTGGGAACACAGGTTCAGGGCACAACAGACTTTCGGCAGATGACCTCTTTATTACTTGCACTGTATAAAGAGTCCAGAAAGGGCAAATAGCCTCTTTGTTACTTACCCAGCACAGAGTCCAAAAAAAGCAGGGCCAGAAATCCCATGGTAGCCAGTCAACTGGGTGGGCAAAACTGCTCCTGGTCGAGGTCTGTGGATCGCAGCTCTGCATGCCCCCTTTGCGCCAGAGAAGAGAAGCCAAACTCTCTCTGTATTACTTGCACAGTAAAAAGAGTCAAGGGAGAAAATAATCTTTGTTACTTACACAGCACAAAGAGCTCAAAAGAACAGGGGAAGACTTCCCATCTTGACCCGTTTCTGGGGTGGCTGGAAATTGCTCAGGTTGGGGTAGGTAATGGCAGCTCCACATGCCCCACTTCTCCCGAAAGAGAAGTGTTGTTTTTTATCCCCCTCAGCGGGAGGGGGCCTGTCACTGAGAATTCCTGATAAGCCTTTGGGGTTGCTTGTTCATGGTTTCCAGATATAAGTGGGCCTATTCATTGGACTTAACATCTCCCCCAGGTTGTGGAATGGCACACAATAGAAAAGAAGCTGGGGGTGTTAGAAGGCCCATGGATAGCCACTTGGCATGTTTGTGGCTTCCCAGAGGAGGAGGTGGGGATAGATGAGGCCTGGGTGATGGCCACTTAACAGGTGTCTGTGACTTCCCTAACACCTTCCCTTCTACTTTCCCTCTACCGGTCTAGGTGAGGGATCAGCAATTTTTTTCTGTAAAAAGCCAGATAGCAAATATTTTAGGCTTTGTGAGCCATGTGGTCTTTGATGCGCCTACTCAACCCAGTCATTGTAGAGTGCAAAAGCCGCCTTAGCGTGTAAATGAATGGGGAAGGCTGTGTTCTGATAACTTATTTACAAAACAAGAGGCCTGTGGCCAGAGTTTGCCAACCCCCAGTCCAGGGTAGTGAAGTCCTACCTTGCTCCCCAGGCTCCATCACTTTCTTTGCCAAAGAGCATCTCATGTTCCAGATTCTGTCCCCACCTGTTTGACTTAACAGATGCATCTACATCAGGAGCAGTGACACAAGTGGCCCCTCTTCCTTCCATCTGGTCATAAGACATGGTCCCCATTACAGCCTTGAGCTTGGCTTTTGGTTGCCTTCCAGTTTGTCAATGCCACCTTTAAAATGTCACCTGAAATTGCTTTTAGTATTTGAGATGTTATCTGAAAAGTACAGAACATTGTTGAGAGTTTGGTTGTGATAATTAACCATACCCTGTATTTCTACTCTAAGTCCAGAATAAAGTGAAAAAATAAGACACAGAAATCAGACCGATGGAAATCAAATAACACGTCTTTTACTGATAAGGCAGGATTGGTGAACCTAACACCACAAAAGGGCTTCCTATTGAACAAAATGTACCAGGGCTGATAGAAACAAACAAATGGTTTATGGCCTAACTCAATATCAGCCCTGGAATTTACCCACCTTAAACTACAACTTCTTACAGTAGCAGAAATCTGCCCTGGTGACCTTCCCACACCAAGAACACTTTCTTCTCTTTGCTCAGATGCATCTCCCAACCTCAGCAATCAGAAAGTCACCCTCTTCACAGAGGAGTGAATCGGTAGGAGGGCAGAGCGAGGCCAAATGCATTTCTACTTTTCCCTCCCAGAAAGGACAAGTTCACTTTACCTATCTGGAAAAAAGAGGACTCCCATTTACCTTTGGTTTTTAGCAGCCTTGCCATACGTATGGAAAGGAGATGTAGCCTAATGTGAGGAGCACGACTTGGGGACCACATTGCCTACGTTAGACTTGTATCTATGTATCCTTTAGGCAAATGACTTTAACTCTGCCTCAGTCTCCTCATCTGCCAAATGGGCATAATGTTAGTACCTGCATTACAGGGTTGTTGGGAGGATTAGACTAATATATGTAACATATGTAATAGATACAAAGCCCTTGGATCCACAAGCAGAGTAAACAAAGTATTAGCTATTACTTTCAAGTGCTTTCTCACCCCACCTAACTGGTCTTTTTTTCTTAAACTATAAGCTATTTTACTATTTCTTCCCCAATAGGCTGTTTTAATAACTTGATTTAAAAAGGAAGTAAGTTTGGTATAGTATTTCCTTGGTTGAATCAGAGTTAAGAACTCAGTGATCTAGAGTAAAAATGATCACCATCTATATTATGCCAGATTTCTGCCAAGGTTTTACATTAAATTTAACATCCTGGCATTTCTAGAATCTACTTTATTTCTCCTTTGGAAAATAGGGCAGCATTTATCAGTCTCTACTCTTCTATTTTTCATTATTTCTCCAGAGTTCCACAACAACTTGCAGTCACATCCACAAGCCGGTTGAGTAACAGATATATTTCCTGTGAACTCATTTAAAGCAAGTGTCTTCTATTATCCCCTTATCAGACTTCGACTTGAAATCCTATTCAGATATTTGTCCACTTTCAAATTTAGAGATTATTGTCCTTGATGGAGAAGATGGGAGCAAAATAGTGGTTGAGTAGTTTTGCTTGCTCTCTGCTGTCCTTTATCATTACACTATTAGCCACTAGTTCTTGGTCCAGATGTAGATTTAAAACCCACTTTTGTCATCCTTGACAATATTCTAGGCTTCATCTTCCCTCTTTTTCAATTGGTTTATGCCACTCACCTGAAGGGAGAAAGTCCCAGGGCCAGTTTCTGCCATAGTTGGAGTAAGATGTCTGGACTGTGGTGGAAGGTTGTTGAAACTGCCTGGGTTTTTGGGTAGAAATTATAGAAATAAGCAGAGTTGTACCCAGTAAACTGATAATGCAGTGATGGCAGAAATTGGGTCATATGTTTGACAATGATTGTCACCTTCCCTGGATAATCTGGACTCTCCTGAACAGCAGTACTTACTGTCCCCTCTGGTGTCTATTTATGCCGTTGTGTCAGCCAGACCCTTGAGGAGTGTTAAGTTGTTCACTGAGAAAGTTCTTGGTACAGAGGACTGAGGTGTATTAAGCAAATAGGAGGATCTATGAGAAATGACTTCAATCCCCAAAGAAGCTCCCTTTGATGGATTAAGATCAGACATACAGATGACATCAGCATAGGATAGTATGTGGTGGGTGCCACGTGATTGATACAAACCAACCACTACAAGATTCCAGGGAGGGAGAATTCTTCTAGCAAGGGTGGTTAGGAAAAGCTCTCTGAAAGAGCTGGCATTTAATCTGAGCCTTCAGAGATCATCTGCATTTCAGGAGGTAGAGAATGAAGGTTGGCTGAGCAAATGTGTAGAAGGCTGAGACACAGTGAGACAAAACATTGCACTGAATTATGGAATGTGGGTGCATCTGCCTTTTTAAATATAAGAGGTAAAGTGGGAAGAGAGTGGAATTTGGATGTCCTCATTGATAAAATGTGTAGAATCTTGCTCAGAGTAGTAATTGCACCGAAGAATAGCCATTCTTAGCAGTGCCTACTGTTGCGCATCTTCCTTCCTAGATGCCCTCCTTCCACTCCCCCTCGCTAGCAGTGCTGGGGAGGAGCATGGACGTGGTATAACAAGAATTGGGACACACATCTGCCTTAGTTATAAGCTAGTGGTATCCTTCTCTTGCCAGATGGGACATAATATGAAGGGGATCTCAGCCCTTCTCCAAAAAAATGCTCCTAAATAAAGGCATTGAAACCTGAAAGATAGGAGTACCTGGAGGTAAGGGCCATGGGTGGAATTCCATGTTGGCTTTAGAACAAATTCTTATGTGATTATGTCAACACGCATTGCTACTGGCATTGTTTGTTCAAACAATGATCATAGATGTGGATTTCCCTTGGTTGATGAATTTTATGATGTTTCAACCAGGCTAGCACTTTTTAGCAAGTTGTATGCCTTCCCCTTGATAGTGTTCCTGATGAAACGGCCTATTTGTAGCAGACCATCAACGTCTGTGTTTTAGTTTCCTTGACTACTCGAGCAAATACCATGCAATGGGTTTGACTTAAACATTGGGAATTTATCAGCTCTTGGTTTTGAGGCTAGGATAAAGCCCCAATCAAGGCATCATCAAGGCGATGCTTTTTTCTTGAGGACTGGTGTTCTGGGGCTGGCTGCCGGTGATGGACCCTTGGTGCTGGGCTCCTCTGTCACCAAAAAGCACATGGCTTTTTTTCCCAGCCTCTCCCTTCTCAGCTTCTTGCTTCCTGTGGTTTTCTCCCCTATCTGTCTAAAGGATTCCAGTAATAGGATTAAGACCAATCCTGATTGAGATGGGCCACATCTTAACTGAAGTAATCTCATCAAAGAGTGCTTACAATGGGTTCACACCCACAGGAATGGATTAAGTTTAAGAAGCTCATACAGCTCCAAACTACCACAATCTGATTCCAATTACCTCCACCTGCCCTACCCTACAGGTTTGAACCTGTGTTCTTCTCAGTGTTTGCAGAAAGCTGCAGTGACAGACTGTGGACTAGGCTGACAACACCCCACATGCCTGTTCACTGTGCAGTTTCATTAGGAGCTCTGGCCCTCTGCTCTAGGACAACTGAGTTAAATGTATTTTAAGACCAAGGCCAAAAGACACACCATGCTCGCATAAGGGAACAGTCGGAATCCAAATCTTAAGCACACATAGCTGCTCTCTTAAGATGGCCCTGAGCTAGACCCTAAATTAACCCTTATTTTAGAACTGGGTGGTAAATAAAAGGGTTATGTGTCCTAGCGCACAGGAGGGTCTGTGTTAGAAGGGGTACATGCATGTTTGGAGGCTGCATACCAACCTTGTTAGAGTAAAGGCTTTGCTATTTACTATTGTGGCAAGCTACTAACAAGCAAGATGCCTAACTACTCTGATCCTCAGTTTTCTCAACTGTAAAATAGCTCAGATGGCTGAAGTTAAATGGAGAAATGAAATACAAAGGTTTTAACATAAGTCTTTACAGTAACAGTCAGTTACTATCAAGGACGAAACCGGAAGGTACATGCTGATGAATTTTGTATCAGGTTTAATATTTTATTGCTCAACAAAAATTATTTCCACTAAATTATCCTTGGTGGAAGCTCAAAATCAGCTTTTTTTTTTTTTTTGGTAAGGGAATTCAGGTTTCTTAAAAAGAAAAGGGATAAATTACTTATCTTAAATTTAGTTGCCTCACAATATGATTTTAATAGGAAACTTGTCTAATCATGAGTGGTCACTCAAAAACAAAACTTACCTGTTACTAATTGGTATGTAATTTTGGCAAGGGACATCAAGATTCTGGGTTTCTCACCTATAAATGAGGGGATTGTAAGAAGTCCCTTCCATCTTGAACATTCTGAGATTCCAAAATAGACTGACATAGCCCTAATTTGCTTATAGCTCCTTTCCTTTCTATGACATTGACATAAGGTAGGACATGCTTTCTACACATCTCTAAGTTATACTTCAAACACAGTATAAAATATAAGGAACACTGCACATACTAAGCCTCTGGCTCTGTATCGCTGAATGTCAGTCATGTGTATCTCAACACCTCTTCGGGAAACATCCCTAAAGGTGAAAAGCCAAACTGTGAAATTAAAGAGGAACCCTCCTCATCTGGACTTAATATGTCATGATTTTATTTGGCCTCTATTAGTCCCTAGTATTTGGAGAATATATTTGAGGGAGAACTTTATATTTTTTATAGCACACATTAAATTCACCCCCAATCCAGGAAGGAATTGATTGGAAGTGATTTAAATGTGGCCCTCTGTGAAATGGTGTCAGAGGACTAAATCACTTCTCGTGTGTCCCCACTGGCCCAAGAGTCCCAAGATCCCATTGAGCATGGATTGTGTCCCACGGTCTACTGGGACCTCTAATGACGTTTCTAAAGAAGCAGATGTAGGGAAGCGGATGTGGCGCAAGTGACTGGGCTTCCATCTACCATATGGGAGGACCCTGGTTCTATCCCTGGGGCCTTCTGGTAAAAGCCATGCAGGCGAGCCAGGCCCATGCAGCGAACCATGCAGCAAGATGACGACGCAACAGAAGAGAGACACGGGAGAGTCAAGGCGAGATGCACCAGAAACCAGGAACTGAGGTGGCACAAGTGACAGGGTGCCTTTCCCACATCGGAGGTTCCTAGGAACGAATCCCAGTGAAGCCTGGAAGAGAAAAATGAGAAGAAAAGGCAAGAAACAGACACAGAAGCTCACCCAGCGAATGGACACAGCAAGCAGGGGGGTGGGGGAGAAAGATGTAGGAAAAGAGTTGAAGAAAGTACAAAGTTCGGATAAAAGGAAAAAGAAAGTGAAATGTTGATGGAGTAAAAGCACCAGAGAAGAAGGAATGGCATTCCAGAGATGGGAGTTTTTGTTATGCTCTGAGTTAAACAGGGGTGCTGTCACAGGCCTTTGAGAAGGTGTTCTCGAAGGGGTCAGGTGAGCAGCACCTACTGACTGCAAGGCTGACACGGTTCTGGTGGTTTCCTCCTCATGTCTAGGTATTTGGTGCTTGTCTTCTCCATTTTACAGATGATGAAACTGAAACCCAGAGAAGACACTTGACTGAGATAAGTGGTGTTGCCAGAGTTCAAACAAAGCTTCCTTAGTCCAAAGTACTGCTCCAGTCACTAAAGTTCACTATACAGGGAGATGGCCAGAGAATGCAGCCCCCTCAGACCACTCCCTCCAAGCACAATTACAGCTGCATTTTCTTGTATCATGATGGACACCTCCTTTCTAACCAAGGTGATAATTTGCCTACAAGCTACATCAAAGTAATTTTCCTTTTTTTTTTTTTTCTGAAGTACTGGGGCCAGGGATTGAACTTGGACCTCATATGTGGGAAGCTGGCACTCAACTACTGAGCCACATCAGCTCCCTACATCAAATTAATTTTAAATTATTTGCACATTATCTAGTTTGGGTTTTCAGTTAATGGATTTGGGGGGAAGATGTTGGGAGAATCATTCAAACAAATTCCCAGATATTAAAATATCTGATTTAAAGCTTTGCATTATTCAAAGGACTTTTAGACTCATTATACTATTTATTTGGTTCTCTGATGCTATTGAGTAAAAGACATTGACAAGTTGTAAAAGTTAAATACGTTGATAAACCTAATTCATTTGTTTTTCAGAAAACAAACCGCATGAAGTGTTCATGATTCTGTTAAAAACAAAAATAGTGGTATATATTTACAAAGCCACATGGCACATCTGCAACATCATAATCAACCTTTTGAGTCTAAGTTTCTTCCAGATTCTAAAGAAAGATAGTTCCAAATAGTTTTTTACCACATGTAGGTATATCGCTTCCCAGAAACATGCTGGAACCCCAGGCTACTGCTTGTGATTCCACAGTGGGGTTTACCACATGCCTGCTCTGCTCTAGGCACCATGCCAGTTGCCAGGGAAACAACAGTAAAAAGATAACTTCATTCTGGGAGAAAGACAAAGACAAGCCAACAAAATAATGAAAAATTAAGATAACCACTCTGAAGGAAACAAGCAAGGTGCTGACATTGAGAACAATATCTTAGGTACTTTTACCATTGAGATAATGAAGCATACTGAAGGATATTGGAGTTTTGACCTCTTTGGTTAAACTGGTAGTTTCTGTTTTCCTCAACTAACAAATGCCTGGAAGTTTCACACCTCTAGAAAGTCTTCTGGAAGCTTTTGATAGAGTTATCTGTTCTCCACCTGAACAGTAGTCCTTCACCATGCATGAATCAGTTGTACACTTGGCTGGGAAAATTCTGTGAGCATTTAGAGACTTGGCAATTCCTGAAATTGCATTGCTGGCATGTGATAGCCAGTCTTCTCCTGTGATAACTTTTCATTTCGGCTTTGCATCATAGTGTGATCTCTTTGATGATTTTTTAAGGTGGAAATTAGTGATCCAAATTTAATTGATATCCAGCTGTGTACAGTAGTACCAAAGTCAACTGAGAACACATAGGTGAATGTATACCTTTTTTTTTTTTTGAGGTACTGGGGGCTGGGGATTGACCCCGGGACCTCGTATGTGGGAAGCCAGTGCTCAACCACTGAGCCACATCAGCTTCCCTGAGTTAGTTTTTTTCATTTGTTTTGCTTGTTGTTTTTCAGGAGACACCAGCAACCAAACCTGGGACCTCCCATGTGGGAGGTGGGTGCTCAACTACTTAAGCCACATCCGCTCCTATGAATGTATACCTTTTATTCTTGGCAATGGCACATGCACAATGACAACTAGATCACATCCTTTAACAGCAGACAAGCAAGGTTATTTAATGTGAAGGATAAGACACATGTCCATTTCAGAAAGGCACCAGCTTATTAATAGCCCTGAAGTTATTAATGACACATTTTAATTATCTAAAAAAGTGGACTCAAATATATTTCAGAATGAAGTATATCACGGTGAAAAGTCAAATCCCTCCAATGTTAAGAATTAATGAGCTTTTGCCATGAAAACAAAGAGTTTTCTATTTGTCACTGGGTATGTGTGATGGTTAAATTCATGTGTCAACTTGGCTAGGTTATGGTGCCCAGTTGTTTGGTCAAGCAAGCACTGGCCTGATTGTTACTGTGAGGATATTTCATGGACTTAAATCATTGGTGAATTGATTGCATCTGTAACTGATTACATCTACAATCAACTGAGGAAATTATCTTCCAATCAGTTGAAGGCTTTAAAAGGAGAAGTGATGATTTCAGCAGTCAGAAGAGAGAACTTCCATCTCTACTTCAGCCAGCCAGCTTCTCCTGGGGAATTCATTGAAAACCTTCATCAGAGTTCCCAGTTTTTGTCATCTGCCCTATGGAACTTGAACTTACAGATCCCCATAGTCACATAAGAAAATTCTTTTAAAAATATAATATTTACAAATATCTCCTGTCAGTTCTGTTGCCCTAGAGAAAACTGACAAATACAGCTTTAGTACTAAGAGTGGTTTTTGAGAAACAAACACTTTAAGGATGTGTTTCTGAATTGCTTTTGGGGTTTTGGAAGTTGGTTCTCTAATCTAATTAGAATCAAAGGTACTAATGACTCTATTTCCAATAACCAAGATAATTCATAGTGTGAGTTGGCAAGTATCACCCCTGGATGTGGCTACTCAAATGCTTATACGAGGCAAGGCTCTGGGTATGAGTGTTTTTTGACACATTAACAGTTTTATGGAGTTAAAAGGTATAGTGATGTTAGCTGGTTTTTCCTAAATATACTGGATACACTTCTAAAGGAAAGGGATGAGCTCAAAGCTTCAAATTTGCAACTTAAGTACTGCATGAAGGACATGAAAGTTTCTGTGTGCCCTGGAAGAAAATCTTATTTTGTGTAACCACAGACTTGAAATTTCTGGAAACCAGACCCAGAGTCTCACTGTGAGAGTGGTTGAATTACAATGTAAAATAAATTCCCAACCTTGCAGGGTGTCTGCTGTTAAAGTGAGGGCATTGGTTGGAAAGGAATGGGGGATCTGAAAATTGGAATGTGGACATATAAGTTGATAGTGATGGCTATGGGGACGTTAAAATCCTGGATTCTTCTGAGTCTTTGCCTGATAAACCTGTAACGGCCTGTCCTGAGAAACCAGCATCCTGATTTCCAGTCTGCCCTGAGGAATCAGCCTCCAGTCCTCCAGTCTGCCCTGAGGAATCTGCCATCCAACCTTCACCTGAAGAGATTAACCCTGCTGTGCCTGATAAACCTGTACCTGAGCAAACAGTCCTCAATCCTCTGTCTGAAGAAATTAGTCTTGTTTCACCAGATGAAACTGCAATGGAATGTCCTGAGGCAGTTGGCTTGCAAGACGCTTCTACCTCTTCCTGTAACTCATCCCCACCACCCCTCTTTTATTCCAGACCTATAACTAAACTGAAGTCCCAACAGGCCCCAAGCAGTGAAGTACAAAGTGTGACCCATGAGGAAATATGCTATTCTCCAAAAGAACTGCATGAGTTTTCCAATTTATATAGACAGAAATCAGGGGAATATGTGTGGGGATGGATATTAAGGGTGTGGGATAATAATGGAAGGAATATAAAGTTGGATCATGCTGAATTTATTAATATGGGCCCACTAAGCAGAGATTCTGGATTCAATGTAATAGCTTGAGGGGTTAGAAAAGGTTCTAAGTTTTTTGGGGTAGTTGGCTAAACAAGGACCAAAAAGTGGCTGACATTACCTAAGGGGGTGTATTAGTCAGCCAAAGGAGTGCTAATGTGAAATACCAAAAATGAGTTGGTCTTTATAAAGGGTATTTATTTGGGGTAGAAGTCCACAGATACCAGGCCATAAAGCATAAGTTTCTTCCCTCACCAAAGTCCAATGTCACATGTTGGAGCAAGACAGCTGCCGACATTTGCCCAGGGTTCAGGCTTCTTGGAT
>JAQZBX010050494.1:0-19643 GCA_029593785.1 Cabassous unicinctus | reverse complement strand
GCAGCAAGATGATGACGTAAAAGGAGAGAGACAAGACGAAATGCTCCGAAAAGCTCCAAAAACCAGGAGCCTAGGTGGCGCAGATGGCAGAACACCTCTCTCCTACATCGGAGGTCTCCAGGATCGAATCCTGGTGAGGACTGGAGGAGGAGGATGAGAAGAGATGAAAACAGACACAGAGAATTGCCCAGCGAATGGACACAAAACAGCAAATGGGGAAGGGGGCATTTAAAATGGAGCAAGTAAATAAAAATAAATCTTAAAAAAAAAAAAAAATGTTTACATAGAACTTTTTTTAAAAAAAACTTAAAACACTTTTTAAAATAATATATGTTTATGGTAGAAAATTTTGAAGATATTGTACATTTGAAGGAAGAAAACTCTCATCTCATCATCTAGAAATAACCACTGTTAACATTTGATGTCTAGCCTTCCTCTTCTCTGCAAATATGTTTCAACAGTTGGTATCATACTAGACATGAATGCCTGTGGTGTTGTATGTGGTTTATATATACACATATAAATGTGTGTGTCTATAAAATAATGTGTCCATACATTGTATATAGAGTTAACATGTTAAAAGCATTTTGTTTTAAATTTTAAATTATTTGGACGTTTGGTCTTAATGATATTCCCTTGTCGCATAATATTCCTTTGTTGATTGCCATTCATATTTCTAAATTTTTGTCTAGCATTAATTTAATTCAGATTTTTAAAGATTGTGTTTAGAAGCAGGTGACCTTTCTATTTCTCAGAAATTGTGAAGAGCTATAATTGTTCATGTTCTGATCTGATTGTTTGATATTTGGAGTTAAAGTCTAAGGAAATTATATGTGTACACATAGAAATACACACAGAAACACATACACATGTGTATTGTATATATTACCTATATAATTTTTAAAATTTAATGAAAAACAATGGAAGCTTAAAGCAGTGATTGTTTTATAAAACAAAATTTTAAATTGTCAACATTTCCTGTGGTAGCAGAATGGTTAGGCAGACTAGGGTATGCTGATACTGTTTTCATGCATATTAACCTGTTAAAAGTTGTAAAGTGTCAGTAACTGGAAAATGATGTGGTATAAGCAAAATACCTTATATTTTATAACATTTATAAAAATGTTTACATTAATTTTTTAAAGATTTATGTGTTAATATTTGTTAAAGTCTTAAGTTCCTTTATATATATATATATTTTTTAAGATTTATTTTATCTATTTATTTCTTCCCACCCGCTTGTCGTTTGCATTTGCTGTGTCTGTTTGTTGTGTGCTGGTCTTCTTTTTTTAGGAGGCACCAGGAACTGAACCTGGGACCTCCCATGTGGGAAGGAGATGCCTATTTGCTTGAGCCACCTCCACTCCCTGCTTTGTTGTATCTCTCATTATGTTTTCCTCCGTGTGTCTCTTGTTGCATCATCTTGTTGCGTCAGCTCGCCATGCCAGCCCATTGCATTAGCTCGCTGTCTTGCTCGTCTCCTTTAGGAGGCAGTGGGAACCGAACCTGGACCTCCCATGTGGTAGGCGGGAGCTCAGTCCCTTAAGCCACATTCGCTTCCCAATATATATTTTTAAGATCTCAATAATCAGTGGAAAATTAAAATGGCTTATGTAAACATGAAAAGTTGCTTAAATTTGCTCATAATTAAGGAAATGCAAATTAAAACAGCCGTAGATATGATTTTTTTACTTATGAGATAGGCAAAGATCAGAAATTTTGATATTGTGTTGGGTTAGGATGTAGAAAAAATAGATACATTCATACATTCTTGGAGGGAATATACATTGATCAGGAGTTTACTTTGATTGGACTTCTGCAGAGGATAATTTAGCAATCTGTCAGGTAACAGTGCATATAACCCTGATTCAGTAATTCCATTTGTAGGAATTTATCCTACAGATATACTAAATTTGCATGTGTGCACAAAAGCATACAGTGATAGGACAGCAAAAGAATGAAAGCAATTTAAAGATTCATTTCTATTCATTTATGGGGAATGGTTTAAATAAAATAAGAATACCCATACAGTAAGCTTTCACAATGAGGTAGACTTTTTACAGGCTATTTAAAAAATGAGGTATGTGGTTGAAAGTATGTTTTCTTCTATCTTTGTTCCCCAGTCTAGTATATTCATAAATAACCATATATTTTAAACTCAATGAATAGCATATTTTTCTGCACTGTACTTTTTTTACTTAACGTATTTTAGCAGTTATTCCAGGTCAGTCCATAATAGAGCAATCTCATTCTTACTAACTACATAGTATTTCATTGTATGAATGTACCATAATATATTTAACCCGTTTTTTTTTTTTTTTTTTTTAAAGATTTATTTATTTATTTATTTATCCCCTCCTTGCTGCTTGTGTTCGCTGTGTCCGTTCGCTGCACGTTTCTTCTGTGTCTGCTTATCTCCCCCTTGCTGTGAGGTCCTGCTGCATCAGCCCACTGTGCTGCGCGGGCCGGCCTGCTCTCACAAGGAGGCCCCGGGAAGCGAACCTGGGGCCTCCCATATGGTAAACGGGAGCTCTATCGATTGAGCCACACCCGCTTCCCTCGTTTTTTAATAATGGAAATTCTTGTTTCTAATTTCTCTTTTTTAATTTTTTCTTTAACCAAATGTACCACTATATATCCTTGGATGCTTCAGGCACATGGGAATTCCTGGAACTGGAATTGATATGTCAACGAGTATGTAAATTTTAATGTAACAGATATTATCAAATGGTTTTCCATAGAGGTTCCAGTTTTTACTATCTTTAATAATGTATGAGTGAAAAAGGCAGGGTCCAGAACATTAAGTACGATGTGATCCCATTTGTATAAAAAAATAGGAGGATAGATTTTGGCCATATACTTGTATATGTTGAATATATTTGGAAGGATACACCAGAATCAGGGAACAGTGGTTGCTACTGGGGAGCAGGACTGGGAATTTAATGGGAGGAAATTTAGGTTTTAGTGGGGAATCTTTCCGTACTGTTTGAATTTTCTACCCGTGTGCCTATTTTTCATTTAAAACCTGATAAAGATAAAATGCAAAAACAAAACAAAAACAAAAAACCCACAGCTATGCAAATGTATTTGAATATATGCACTCATAATTTTACTCTAATATGTAAGGTCTTTGGGAAATTTTGAGTCTGGCGTTAACCCATACCCACGCAGTAAGTGTGGGTATACGTATGCAGTCTAACCCTTGTGGCTGAAACACTATGTCAATATTAGGGTGGTAAAGATGTTCAGTCATTTGACTCCTTGTTTTGCTTACAAATGATGTGCGTGCAATAAAATAGCTTTCCTCATAGAGTATAACAACATTTTATCTTACAGTAACAGCGTTAAATGAGAATGATAGTTCTAATGCAATTGTGTGCTCTGCTTCCAGTTAGAGATGTTTATGATTATTTCCGTGCTGTTCTGCAGCGTGATGAAAGAAGTGAACGAGCTTTTAAATTAACCCGAGATGCTATTGAGTTAAATGCAGCCAATTATACAGTGTGGTAAGTAATGTACATCATTATTATCCTCTGTTTATTGTCTCACGTTTTAGTTTGGATGACTTTTCTTTCTCTTAATTGAACCTTAAGTTTTTATTTTTGTCAAAGTAATAATTCACATACATGTTTAAAAATCAGAGGCTGAATGAAAAATGATGATCTCAGCCCCATTCCTTCCCACCACCAGAGTCCCACTCACCAGAGACAACTCCTAGTTGTTTTTTCTTGAATTAACCTCTGTATTTCTAAATAATTTGCTTCATTTTTCTTTTTTCTTTTAGGGATTCTTTATTTCTTCTATGGAAGATACAGATGTCATTCTCCATTATCCTACCTCTATCATAATTTAAAATTGAATAATTAATCATTTTATGATTCACATTGAGCTACATTCTGTAGTATAATTCCCTTCAACAGATTGCCTATTTTGTTTGGTTTAGTTTCCTTTGTACCTATAAATCATTTATCCCCCAGAATCTGTGATACAGATGTAAAATGCCTCTCATTATTGTTGAACACAACACGTAATCCTTCCATTCCTTTTTTTTTTTTTTCCCTCCATCAGTTTGGGGTGCAGACATTTGGTCTTCAGATATCTCTGTTCACCATTATCTTTGGGATTCCTTTCAACTCTTTCATGTGTTGGAGCCCTGTTTTCTAGATTCCACATCTTCCTCTTTTCTACTTTCTCATTTTAATAAAGAAGAAGAAAACTTCTAAAAGCATATGTGGGAGATAAATTTTGGGATTTTGTACATTTAAAAGTGTCTTTAGTCCCCCCAGAAGTTCTGGGAAATTTGTAAAATTTTTATTAATAATGTCTTCCCTTTCCTCTTTTCTCTCTTTCTGGAATGCCTTTTAGTTACATGTTGTACCTCCTAGACCGTCTTTTCTTATTTTCGTTTCTTTGTCTTTTTATATACTTTTGGGATATTTCCTCAGCTTTTCAACTCTAAAATTTCTGCAGTCACTTTTAATTTCCCAGAGCTCTTTCTTGTTCTCTGAATATTCTTTTTTTATGGCATCTTGTTTCTTATTTCATGGATGCAATATCTTGTCATCTCTGTTTGTTTTTGTCCTTTGTAGCTATGGGGCCTCTTGTGGATGTTGTGTTTCATGTAGCTGTTTTCCACAAATGATTGGTAACCCTTGGCTCTCCTTTCATACTTGAAATTAAGGGAGGAAAACCCGATTGGAAGCTCCATGTGCAGGCAGAGCCTGTGGACTGGAGGGCTTCACTGTAAAGTTAGTGAGTAGGGACATACCTGGGTTTTGTGAAATCTTCATGTGTTAGTATTTTGGGGTCTTTTCTCGTAGAAACATTATCTAATTTATTGCCTGGTGGGGGAGGGTGTGGAGGTTGTACATTTGGCCCCCACACTTCTAGGGGAAGATGGTTGGGTTGGGGGGCAGGGCTTGTAGCTCATTATTTATTTATTTATTTATTTATTTATTTTTAAAGATTTATTTTTTTATCCCCCCCTTGCTGCTTGTGTTTTACTGTGTCCATTCGCTGTGTGTTTCTTCCGTGTCTGCTTATCTCCCCCCTGCTGTGAGGTCCTGCTGCATCAGCCCACGCCGGCCTGCCCTCACAAGGAGGCCCCGGGAAGGGGTTCCCATATGGTAAACGGGAGCTCTATCCATTGAGCCACACCCGCTTCCCGCTCATTATTTAGTATGTCAGAGTTTTTAATTAGCTTCTTTTCAGGCCTTTCCCTCTCCCTGCCTTCCACTCTGCCTTCATCCCTTTCTGCTTCAGATTTTTCCAGCAAATCTCCTTTTCTCTTGCCCAGGTCAGGAGGTAGTACCACCTCTCTGCTTAGGTTGGGGGATAGGATCTTGGCAGCTAAGAACTTTTTCTATACACTTTGCACTTTTTACTGTTTTTGGCCCCATCCTTGACTCCCAGCTTTGGAGATAACAGGTACCTACAATTTCTGAACCATTCTTAGTTCCTTCTCTGCTGGTAGTTAAGTTTTAAGTGCTTTCTGTTTTGCTGAGTCAGTTAAAACTTGTCTATCTGCTGACCATGTTCCATAAGTTTGTTGACCTCTTCCAATTGCTTTTGTCTCCCATTCCCCTTAAGTTCCTTTGTCCTTGTGGATTTATACCTTTTTTATTCCTTTATTATCATTTTAGTGGAGTTTTATTAGGGATTGAGGATAAATTCATTTATTCAGTTTACGATGTTTAACTGGAATACTCCTGTTAAGGGTATGATATTCCAGTTGATTATCAGATTCCATGGTTGATGGTATGATATGCCATCATTCTGCATCTTTCATATGCACTTTCTTAACTTTTAAGAAATTCCTGATGAACCAACTTAGATATAGCACTAACATAGCATGAACAAAATCAGAATGCATTTAGAATTTGCTAAGAAGTTTATTTGCTTTTTTTTTTTTTTTTAAAAGCACTATACGCCTGGAATCATTGTCTATATAAGCCAAGCTGCTTGTATTTTCTTGATCTATGAAGCCTAATTTTCTTTAAACGAGTAATAATATGAGAGATATACTGTTATTTCTCCTATTTAGCCTTTATTTTTTAAAGGGAATTTTAAAAATAGCTAGTGAACTGTTGATTATTATTTATTGAATTGGAAATTTTTGAAGTTTTAAAGTGAAAATAGACCAGAATATACCATGTCTTTAGGGGGAAAAAATTTAATGATTTGACCACCTTTTGAAGAAATTAAAGAGAAACTTGCTTCTTATAAGTAGCATTTTTGTGATGATTTAAAAAGTAAAATATTTTGATAACGTTTGTTATGGAATTAATTTATCATATGAATAATGTTACCTGAGCAATCTAGACTATATAAGGAAAGAGATGTCTTTGAATCTCTTACTATAGGACACTCTTCTAACCAGAGTGTTACCAGAAAATAATCATTTTGTTGGTTGTCCTTCATTCAAAATTAACTTTTCATCTCCATCACATTTGTTGCCTGTCACTATTTTTACATCATATTGCTTGATTCTTCCAGTTAAATTGCTAAATGATTGGTTATATATAATACCAAAAAGAAGTTTTTCTAATTATATTATCGCAGCTTTATTAGATACTGTTACTAGGCAGTGTAATAAGTAATGGAATAATGAGACTTTTGATGCTTGGTGTTTGCTATAGGCATTTTCGGAGAGTTCTCTTAAAGTCACTTGAAAAGGATCTACATGAGGAAATGAACTACATCACTGCAATAATTGAGGAACAGCCCAAAAACTATCAAGTTTGGTAAGATAAAGATAGGAAAGAAATATATCACTGTGCTAATAATACTTGCAAGGGGCTAATAAGATTATAAGGGATTGTTGTTTTTTTTATAATTTTAATACTTTGCATTGCAGTTAATAGTACCTATCTCATAAGGTTTTAGGAGGATTAAATGAGACAGTTTTATATTTAGTGTTTAAAATGGCACCTGAAATATTAGCAAATACATGTTAAAGCTACTGTTATTATTTATTTAAAGTTTCAACATGAGCATGTAATACTGCTAGAATCTGAAAAAAACTTCTGAATAAAAAATTTTGAAAATGTTTTCTATTCAGTGTGTTATAAAATGACTTTATGGTATTTGATCTTTTATTCATTTGTTTAATCAAAAATTTTTATGATGTTGAGGATACAAAGATGAACTAGATATAGAAATCTAGAGGGGAATGGAAATAATTAAGCCAATTATTTTACAGAGCAATGTGAAAAGTATAACGGTAGAGATTTTCATAGGATTTATTCTAGAAATTAAGCCCCTAAGTTAGCATGAACAAGGGCATGGAGTTAGTAGGGGTTATTATGAGTGTGGGTGGCAGAAGACAATAGAAAAAAGAGAGAGAACTTATGGAGCAACAGGACAGAGAACAAATCAGAAAGAAATAAAGGGGATGCTGTATAAAGAGCTTTAACAGTACCCAGCACAGAGCAAGCATTCCATGAACAGAACCTGCCGTTGCTTTTGTTGTGCTGGTGGTGCTGGTGACGTAGAAGAGGCAGCCGTGAGTACCACCAAGAGCAGTCTCAGCTTTCTGTGCCGCTGGCTGCCTGCCCATAATACAAGAGTTTCCACCATTTTATTCTTTCCAGACATTGACCAACATGCACCCTTCCCTATCTTTATGCCTGAGGCTTAAGGAAGACTTCTGAAAGGAAGAACTCTGAGGCAAAGAAGATATTCTGGGCAGATGCATAAGAGTTTGGTGTACTCAAAGAATTGCATGTAATTCCATGTGATTAGAGTATTGAGCACATTTAGGGAGTCATGTAAAATAAGATTGGTCTTGTAGGCAAGGATAAGTTCATAAAGGACTTTATGAACATAGATAAGGGGTTTAGACTTGATTTTAGTGGCTGTGGAAAGTTATTGATAAATTTTATTAAAGGAAGTAACATGATTAGATTCGTGTCTTAGGCAGTTTACCCTTAAAGTAGCATGGAGGATAACTGGAATAGGTTCATAATCCTGGAAGCTGGTAGGCCATTGCATCAGTGTACGTTAGAAGAGATGATGCTTCAAATGTGGAAGGGAAATAGGTTAGAGAAGGATAAATTCACTAAGGTTTAGAAGATTTAAATTAGGGTTTAATTTACTGGGAGAGTGGCACAGATGGTATCTAGGTTTGGGGCTTGACAATTGAGTGAATGGTGGTGCCATCTACCTGGGGAATTTGGGAGGCAAAGCAGCGCATTTTGGGGAAGGAAAGATGGGTTCATTATTGGACGAGTGGAGTTTGATGTGCCTATGGAAAACCCATGTAAAGCTGTCCAGCAAGTGGTTGAGAAATGCTCTTCTGGAATGAGGAGCATTATGGGTTCAAGACAAGATTTGGGAACTGTCCACTTTGTGGAAGTGGTAGTTGAAGTCATACTTGTAGATGAGGATGCTTAAGGAGAATTAGAGAAATTTGAGGATAGAATACTGGTGAGTGTCACCATTGAAGAGGCAGAGAAGGCGACTGAGGAAGGACAAACAAAGACATTTTTGAAGAAAACCAAAAGTTAGTGTTGTCACAGAAACGAAGAGGAGAAAGAGTTTCAAGAAGAAAGGGCTAAATGTAACCAACTATTGATCAGAGATCAAGGAAAGCAAGGCCTGAAAGATGACTAATGGATTTTAGGGAGTTGTTAGTGAGTGACCTTGGTGTGAGCAGTCCTCCCACCAGGGGCAGGGTGGTGTGGGCATGGAGGGAAGTGGTGGAAGAGGAAAGAAGTCACATAGCAGTGCTTGAATTTGAATTGTAATTGGGAGATGAAGGTTGGTTGTTGAGAAAAGAAGACATAGCAAGTAGCTAGTCAGGGCTATGCTGTGTGTGTGTGTTTTAAAGATGGTAAAGATTTCATGGTGAGGGGAGAGGTTGAGAATATAGGAGAAAAGGAATAAGGTAAGGGCTTGGAGTTGGGAAGAGGATCCAGTGCATAGGTTAGCTTTAGTAGAAAGAACACCTTCACCTCAGATGTGGATAAATATGTAGTGGGAACTGCTGTCTGACACAGATGGGTAATAATCTGCATAATCAGATATTATCATTAAGGAGTACATAACCATATGTAGATTATTTATTTTCAAAGAATTAGAACATAATAGACCTAACACTGAATAACTGAATATTATTTGGCAAAGCATGGAAGTGGTAGCTATTTCAGATTTCCATTTGTAGAATTTTAGGTAAACAACTTTACCATTGTAGCCTCATTGTTTATAATTAAGAAAATTGCATTATAAAATAGTGAAAAAAAGCTAGAAAATTTTGGACACTCACTGAAAAGTTATTTATCCTGCAGTTTTAGTAATATAGAAGCTCTTATTACAAAAAATCTATAGCTATAAGATCTAAACATCACAAACATTCTCAGCATTTGATTACATCTATGTTTGGCTAAAGAGAAATAGCTTTTTTTTTTCCTGGACACTGCAGGTACTGTCATGAACTCTTTATTACTCAATGCTATGAAAAACAAAATACAAAGCCACTCAAAGCAGCTGCTGTTGAAAGCCCAGTAGTTTTTAATTGTAGTAGATTTAAAAAATTGCCCACTCTACTCCTTGCTGTTATAACCAATATAGTAAAAGTAGTGCAAATCCTATATACTAGTTAATTGATCCTTTTTATTAAATTTTCATTATGAAAACTCGTGCTGTAACATAGAATATGTAAGTACCATTTAATCATAGACTATCAGAGACAACTCTTGGTATTGTCTTCCTAGAAATCAGTTTGACATACCAGAGGACCTTTTTTAACTTTTTTACCAGGACCCTGGAAAATTAAGATGCTGCTAGTAACAACCAGTAAGAACTGGCAGAAACATCTTTCTCAAAGTGCCTGATAACAAAGGGCAGCAGAAACAGGGTGAGTGCTGAATCAAGAAAAAGGCTACTTGAAAGTGATAGACCTCTTGACACCCTGGCTGGTCCCTCCCCTGCCGGCCCTGTGCAGAGTCAGTCTGCACTTAAGCAGATCCCCTGCCCTGGTTCCAGAGGAAGCAGAATAACTGCTGTGCACATAATGGGAGCATGTATGTCAGGCCCAGTCTGCCTGGTGTTGCAACGGACTCACTCTCCCAGACCTTGCCTTGCGTATGGAAGGTGGCACACACAGCTCTCCTACAGAACACTGGGGCTGAGCAATCTGGTGGCTGCCTGGGACAAGGGAGTGCTGGCTGTAGGATATAGAGGCAGTGCTTGGTACTGTGAGGAAACTTTCCTAGGGAAGAGGAGACATTCCTATGTGTGTTAACAGGGGAATTCCTAAGGCCAAGCGCATGCCTAACACAAGACTGAAGAAAGGACCTGGGAGACCTTCATACTTTGGCCTGGAGCTATTACCTAAATTCTTTTTATGAATAAGCTCTGAAGTAGAACACTCACAGATCAATCTCCAGAGAACTGGAAAGGCGTTTTCTTTCCTCCCTCCCTCCTTCCCTCCCTCCCTCCCTTCCTTTCTTTTCTTGTCAATCCAGGAAAGCTCTGTCATATCACTGGCTGGATAAAAGCTTGAGGAACAGACACCTCAGAGTCTATAAATTCCAGCAATAATGAACTAAAATATAAAAATGTCCAGGTTTCAATAAAAGATTACAAAAAACCAAAACAACAGGAAGTAATGATCCAGGCAAGAAGATTAAAGCATTAGAACCATCAAGGAGGAGCACCAGACCTGGGACATTCCAGACAAAGACTTTTACAAAATGGTCCTTAATATGCTCAGAAAGCTAAAGGTCAACACGCACACAAAGAACAAAGACACTATCAATAGAGAGTTGGAAATTATGAAAAGGAACCAAACAGAGTTGAAAACCACAGTAACAGAAATAAAGAAGTCCCTGTTCAACAGCAAATTGGAGCTGGCAGAGAATCAGTGAAGTTGAAGGTAAGACAGTTGAAATCATCCAGTCTGAGGAGCAGGAGGAGGAAAGAATGAAGGAAGAAAGGTTTACAGAGCCTGAGGAACCCGTGGGATGCCATCAAGCATACTAATACACACTGTGAGAATCCTAGAAGAAGAAGGAAGAGAGACTATTCAAAGAAATAATATCTTAAAACTTCTCAAATTTAACAAAAGCCATGAATATGCACATCCGAGATGCTCAACGAACTCCAAACAGGATGAACTCAAACAGACCCACACTGTGTGACATAATCAAACTGTCAAATGCCAAAGATAGAGAATTCTCAAAGCTGCAGAGAGAATCAACATGTCATATACAAGGGAATCTCAACAAGATGATGTGCTGGTTCTCAGTGGAAAATAGGCAAGAAGGCAGTGGGAAGGCATATTTAAAGTGCTGAAAGAAAAACATTTCCAAGCAAGAATTCTGTATCCAGCATGACCGTGTTTCAAAAATGAGGGAGTGATACAACACTATGATGAAAGTGAGAGCCACGGAGTGTATACTTTGGATAGATTGTTCTTATACACAGTGTGAACGATGTGGTGGAAGATGTAGTTAACAGTGCAGATGTGTTCTCTCATTAACTGTAAGAGGTCTGCAGTACTAATACATGGTGGTGATGATGGGGGCAGGGTATGGAAAAATAGACCAAATGTACCCTATAGACCATAGTTAGTGGTAATAGTCTGATGTTCTTTCAAATCTAACAAGTGTTCCACAACAACGTATGGTGGAGGGGTCTTGTGTGGGAATTCTGCACGTTATGCATGATTGTTTTGTAGGTTTACAACTTCTCTAATAAAAAAAAAATTTAAATGAGGAAGTGATTAAGACTATCCCAGAAAAAAGCTGAGGGAGTTCACCAGCACTAGACTGACCACTGCTAAAGGGAGTTCTGCAGCATGAAAGGAAAGGACACTAGACAGTTGACTGAAGCCATAGGAAGAAAAAAAGATATCCAGTAGGTAATGATATAGGTAAACACAAATATTAGTACTGTTGTATTTTTTGGTTTGTGATTCCACTTTTTACTTTCTACAGGATTTGAAAAGGCAAATGCACAAAATACCATGATTAATCAGTATTTGGGGACTCATAATGTATGAACATGTAATTTGTGACAAGAACTACATTAAGGTGGAGGGATGGAGGGGTATAGGAACATAGTTTATGTATACTATTGAAGTTTGTATTAAAGCAAACGAGACTATTATAGGTTTAGGGTGTTAATTTTAAGCCCCAGGGTAACCACAAAGAAAATTTCAGAGACTGCAAACTTACAGAGACCGAAAGTAGAGTAAGGATTACCAGGGGTTGTGGGCAGAAGACTGGGCAGTTAATGCAGAATGAGCGTAGAGTTTCTGTTTGGGGTGAAGGGAAAGGCCTGGTAGTGGGTGATGGTGGTGGTATTGTAACATTGTGAATGTGATTAGTTCCACCGAATGGCATGCTTGGGAGAGGTTGAGATGGGAAGGTTTACGTTGTATATATATTACCACAATTACAGAAAATAAATAAAGAGAAACTGAAGATAAAATGACCATTATAAATGCAATACATGATACTGGGTGGGATCTAAAAATGGAGAAGAAAAGGCTCAAAGCGACAATACTGGGATAGAAGAAAAACGTGGAATATAGAATATAGCATTAATATCAATGTTAAAGTTCTTGAATTTGATAACTGCACTTAAGGTGATTATGTCAGTGAATATCCTTATTGTAGCACGTGTATGTGGAATTATTCTGTGTTCAAGGAGTGTAATGTGTGCAGCTATTCAGGAGATGGAGGAAACGGATAGAGGGAGGGAGGAAGGACGGAGAAAGAAAGCTATGGCAGAGGTGGTAAAATGCTAAAATTGGTGGCTGGGGATATGTTGGCGTTCTCTGTATGGGATTTGTATTATTTTTGCTACTGTCCTTTAAGTTTGAAATTATTTCAAAATTAAAAAGTTTAAAAATGCTACTCGTATTCACTGACTTGGAAGATTTCTGACAAATTATTTAGAAACTTTTCCTCTTGGTATCTTGCCGTCTCAATTATTCTGTAAGATAAATTTTAAAATTTTATTGTAATGTAAAACAGGTCATTTGTTAATTATTAAATCTTTCCCCCTTTCCCGTTCACCCCTGCTCATTTTTAGTATGATGAATACTACAGTCTAATAGATTTTTAAAAAACAGCATCTTTGAGAGATGTGTCACATACCATATAGTCCACCTGTTAAAAGTGGGCACTGCAACCACCATCATGGTCAGTTTTAGAACATCCTGACGAATAGATTTTTATAAATATTTCAGCCAAAGAAAATCATAAAAATGGAACCCAGTAGAAAACTCTTAACTAGTGCAGAAACTCCTCTGTTAACAAACTTGCAACTTGTCATAGCTAGTTTCCAGAGTAGAAGCAATGAACTGAGCATATACTTTTTTGTACAAGACATAGGACTGAATAACAGGGAACCATGTGGTGGAAGATGGACTGTGGTTAATAGTGCAGATGTGAAAGTGTTCTCTCATTAACTGTAAGAGGTCTGCAGTACTAATACATGGTGGTGATGATGGGGACAGGGTGTGGAAAAATAGACCAAATGTACGCTATAGACCATAGTTAGTGGTAATAGCCTGATGTTCTTTCATAATCTGTAACAAATGTTACACTTAAGGCAGTAGAAAACATGCAGCTGATATTTTAGTTCTTGGGTAAATTTAATAGAAAACTTCTTTTTTCTCTGGGCTTTAGGCATCATAGGCGAGTATTAGTGGAATGGCTGCAAGATCCATCTCAGGAGCTTGAATTTATTGCTGATATTCTTAATCAGGATGCAAAGAATTACCATGCTTGGCAGCATCGACAATGGGTTATTCAGGTATTATCTTTCCTGTTACAATGTTTTTCAGATGTTCATTTTTTAACTGAATTTAAAAATTAAAATTGCTATTAAATTCTAAGTGAACTTCTAATCTGACACAATATAGATGATTACACAAGTTATATAGTGATTAAGAATTATTAGGATACTTAGTTAAAACTCATCCTTCATGTTGGTTAACCTTTATGATGTGTTTAGATATGCTGGTGAGTAATCTCAAAGAAGAAGAATAGTAAATTTTAAATATTTTTAGATTAAATTTGCATCACATTTCATTTGATAGCAAATTGAGTAGGAAAATTATTTGTAAATTTTTAGTATAGCTATATTAGTTTAACAAGGGCATGTTACATATCAAGATTTTTGTGTGTATAGACTCTGGAGTATGATTTTACAGTAACTATTCATTTTATTTCTGCCAACGTGTTAAAATTTTAGGCTAAAAACTGAATACAAGAGAATAGTTGTAACTCCCACTCTGGACATTTTATTTATTCTAGCAAACAATTCTAGTATTGTTTCCTGTGAATTTTTTCCAGTGATTGTTATTTTCTGCACTATTCATTATACTGAGCATTTCACCAAATTTTTTTTTCCTTAAAATTTTAAACTTTTCCAAAGTTATTCAATATTTATATTTTTTGACAATTTAATCATGTAAAAGTAGACATACTATATATATATACACTTACGTAGCTACCACAGCCTCTTAAGAAATTGAACATTACTTATTTACTTGAAAAGTTCTCCTCCCATGAAATTACTTACCAAAAAAAGTTTTCTATGAGAAAGGATTCTAAAATATCCCTCAATTGTGTTGTAGCTTGTAAGTTTCTGTAAATGAAGTACACATAATTTTTTCTCTGATGTTATAGTTCCATGTTTCCAACATAACTTAGTTTCTAAAAGGTAAGATTAATTTCAACTATAATGAGCAGCAAATCAATGAGTTTTCTTCTGAAAACTGAAGAGAATCTGTAAATTTTTATATAGTAAATAATAAAAGAAAGAAAGAACTTGTCCCAAAGTTGAAAATGGGAAATATATACATTCTTAAATTCATGGACGTCAGTGGTTTGCAACCACGGGTGATTGTGTCTCCCGGGTGACATTTGGCAATGTCTGGATGTATTTTTGTCAAAACTGAGGATGTGGTGCTACTGGGAGTGTACAATATCTAGTGTGTAGAGACCTGGGATGCTGTTAAACATTCTTAAATGTACAAGACAGTCCCCCACAACAAAGAATTATCTGGCCCAAAATGTAAATCGTGTACTGGCTGAGAAACCCTGGTGTATGTCAGTGGAACCTGTGCCTCTGTTTCCATATTGAAAGCCATTTTTTAAATATTTCAGCTCTTTTTGATGAGGATTTAATAAATTCAGTATACTCTTTGACTACTTAAAATGGGAATATGAGACAGTTCTTTAAAAAATGTTTCAGGACATACATATTATAAATGTGAGAGAATTTTAGATTTAAACATTAATTTTCACCATCCTTGAATACCTGGCCTATATGTTCTTTTGCATTGCATTTTAAAGTTAACTATGCTAGTGCTTCTCAAGTGAAGAAGAGGACCTTGCCCCCCAATCCATCACACTTTGGATTTATTTTTATTTTATTTTACATGTGTTTCATTTACATAAAATACAATAAAATGAACTATTTGAAAAATGAAATTAAACCATACATTTGTGTATATATATATGTATGAATACTACTCAGCAATAAAAAGGAATGCAATATTCCTTTTTATATTGGATAGATCTCAAGGGCCTTACACTTAGTGAAAAAGGCCAATCTTAAAAGGTTTCCATATTGCATGATTTCCATTCATATAAAAATCCTCAAAATATCAAAATTATATAGATGGAGAATTGATGAGTAGTCACCAGGGATTAGGGAAGGGGAAGGTGCAACTATAAAGGGGTAGCATCAGTTTCTTTGTGGTGATAGAAGAGTTCTATTTTTGATTGTGGTAGTAGTTACATGACATTGCATAGAACTATATCTCCGCTCCCCTCAGCCACACAACCACAAATAAGGGTATGTAAAAACTGGTGAAACCTGAATAAGGTCCAGTTAACAATATTGTACCAATGTCATTTGCCTGGGTTTGAGATTGTACTTTAATTATTTAAGATGTTACCATTGTGGAAGCTGAGTGAAGGGTACATAGGACCTTGTACTAGTTTCGCAATTTCCCATGAGTTTATAATTATTTTACCTCTCCCTCTCCCTCTCTCTGTCCTCTCTCCCTTTCTTTTCTTATATATACATATATATATGAAAAGCAAGCCCCTCTTTTTAAAGGTTTATTTATTTATTCTCCACCCCCCCTGGCCCCTGTTGTTTTGCACTTGCTGTCTGCTCTCTGTGTGTTCTTCTGTGTCTGCTTGTCTTCTCTTTAGGCGGCACTGGGAACCAACCGATCCTGGGACCTTCTGGAGTAGAGAGATGCACTCAATTTCTCACACCACCTCAGCTCCCTGGTCTCCTGGGTCTCTTATTGTCTCTCTTCTTTGTCTCTTTTTGTTGTGTGATCTTGCTGCACCAGCTCTCCTGTGCAGGCCAGCCCTCCTGCATGGGCCAGCACTCCATGTGGGTCAGCTCTCTGCTTCAGCCAGCTTGCTGTGCGGGCCAGCTTGCCTTCACCAGGAGGCCCCGGGAATCAAACCCTGGACCTCCTATATGGTAGACGGGAGCCCAATTGCTTGAGCCACATCCGCTTGCCCCAAATTTTTAATATTCAATTCAGTGGACATAAATTTACTCTGTTGAATTGCTATAAGAGCTCCTAAATACCTTCTCTCTATTTCTGTACTTACGTTGCAGACTGCTAACAGTTTGAGAACCAGCATCAATCGGCAGCCCACATTAATATCACTGAACTAATCAGCAGATGGAAATTTTCACAAAAATGTATCTTCTTCAATGCATTTGTTTTTTATTATCACTTGTAAAGTCGGGGTATCATACTGAAATTCTTATTTTTTTGCTATTATCAAATAAGAAAATATAACTTCCTTAACTTTTTCATAGTCAGAGCCTCCAATTTTTGCAGCATTTTAAAGGATTTGTCATTCTAACCCTTTTTCAAGTTCTTTATTGGTTCTTTTCTCCCGTAAATTTTTTTTTATATTAAAACAGCTTTAAGAAGTAAAAATTTACTTCTAAAATCCAATGGTATATGTTTTCCACATGTATTTTAATGTGATTTTTTGTCGTGTATGTGCATTTTTTTAATGCTGCCCTTTTACCTTAGTACTATGTGTACTTTTATTTCTCAGTTATCTTCAGATGACTTTTCCCCCGAGATGGCTCACTCATCTGTTTGCTCGTTGTTTTTGGTCGTTGTTTGCACTCGTTGTCTGCTTGTTGTTTTTGCTTGTTGTCTGTCTGTTTTTTTCTTTAGGAGGCACCGGGAACCGAACCCAGGACCTCCCATGTGGGAGGCAGGCGCTCAACTGCTTGGGCCACATCTGCTCTCTGCTTGTTTTTTTTGCTTGTTGTTTGCTTGTTGTTTTTTCTTGTCTGCTTGTTGTTTTTTTCTTTTCTGCTTGTTTCTGCTTGATGTCTGCTCGTTGTTTTTGCTCAATGTCTGTTCGTTATCTGTTTGTCTTCTTTAGGAGGTACTGGGAACTGAATCCGGGACTTCCCATGTGGGAGGTGGGTGCTCAACTCCTTGAGCCAAGTCTGCTTCCCAGATGATATTTAAAAGCTACATAATGTCACATCAGGTTAATACACTGTATTTTAATCATTCTCTTATCAGTGGGTTTGATTTTTCCCCCCTCCTAAATTTTCACTATAAACAGTACTATTTTAATCATTTAGCTAGATATATTTTTTAAAGTTTCTTTTGATTTAATTCTTTAGAATAATTCTTTGGTTAGATAGTACGATCCTGCCTCTTGGTATGTTAATTGTTAATTGTTCTTCAAGAAGATTGTACTGAATTACAGGCCACTTTAGCTGTTAATGCAGTGTCTCTTCCCAGTGTTTTTCCTTCCTCATGACCTTTGCCTAGTCTTTTTTGATGACTTCTTTCCTGTTTGTTGTAATGTGTCTTCCCAGGCTCTAGCCTCAGTTTCGTACCCTAATCTCGTTTTATGTCCTTGAACTGGAACTAACGCTTCCGAATGGTGACAAATCTTACATCTTCAGTTCTATATTCTTAGCCTTGCTTAAGTTTTATTCAGTTTTACTGTTTTAAAATTTAATGGGACATTTCCAATTGGATGTTTTGTTTTTTTATTTTCTTTTAGGAGTTTAAACTTTGGGATAATGAGCTGCAGTATGTAGACCAACTTCTCATAGAGGACGTGAGAAATAACTCTGTCTGGAACCAAAGATACTTTGTAATTTCTAACACCACTGGCTACAATGATTCCGCTGTATTGGAGAGAGAAGTCCAGTTAGTAATCTTCTGCACTTGTTCATTCATTAAAAAAAATAATACTTGCATGTCTCAGGCATAGGGGATACAGCAAACATCAAGACTGATCCTACCCTAATAGAACTAGTAGGACAGAATACTAAGATGAAATATAAAATGATAAATTTACAAATATAGTACACCTCTACTTTGTAGTGTCTTTAAGTTTCTTGAAATGTTGCTACTCTTAGAGATTGAGAAAAATCAGATTCTACAGTGTCTAGAAAGCAGGATTTGGGGACAGGTAAGTCTTTTTTGTGAGGGACTGTCCTATGTGTTTAGGATATATAGCAGCATTCTTGGGTAGCCCCTCTCCACAGTTAAGACAAAAATGTCTCCAGACATTGCCAAATGTCCCCTCAGGGGCAGATCACCCCTAGTGGAGCACTATTGCTCTAGTGTACCAAAGACTGTTACAGGTGCTAGAAATGTCTGAATTGCCATGAATTTCTATATTATATCCATAAACTTCTTTTAATAGCTGCCTGTTTCCTGACTGTGTCCATCTCGTTTCAGTGTTAAATTATACATGAACTGATTAGCTTTCAAAATTTAGACATGCTTATTGTTTTTAAAGCCTGATTAAACTGTAGTTATACGTTTAATCACAAAAACTTTTAACAGCTCTGGGAAGAGCTGATCCATCTCATCTTCCTGGCCTTCACTTCTACTTGGATGACGGCAGCTTGCTCTTTTAGCTGTTCTATATAGAATTCTGGTGATGTAAGTTTTTTGTTTTTGTTTTTTTAAGCCCGTAATCAAAAAAAGTAAAATTTATAATTCACTGTCCTGCACTTACTGTCTGCTCCAAGCTTATGTCTGGAGCAAACACATGCTCCCTCAAGCACACCCTGTGCTTTCTTTCTTTCTTTCTTTCTTTACTTATTTATTTATTTTTTTGGTATCAGGGTCATATGTGAGAGGCCGGTGCTCAGTCACTGAGCCACATTGGTTCCTCTTAGTTGTTTTTTTTTTCTGTTTGTTGCTGTTTGTTTTTTGCTTTTAGAAGGCACCAGGGACTGAACCCAGGACCTCCTATGTGGGAAGCAGGCACTCAACTGCTTGAACCACGTCTGCTCCTCCTCTCTTTCTATTGCTTCACTCTCTGAAACTTTGCTGTCCAATATCGTAACCATTAGCTAAATATGGCTATTTAAATTTTAATTTAATAACTTTAATAAAAATTTAATTTTTAAAATTTTTTTAAAAAATTAAAGACAAGTTAAAAAATAAACTAAAAATAAAATTAAAAATTCAGTCTTAGTTGTATTAATCACATTTCAGGTGCTCAGTAGCCACATGTAGCTGGTCATTTTTATTCAAACCTAAATACTGGAGCTTAAGTTGAAAAAATTCAGACTCAGATGTCTGGCACTGTGTGTGTGTGTGTGTGTGTGTGTGTATACTTTTTTTTTTTTCATTTAGAGTTGGT
>JAQZBX010050493.1:0-19656 GCA_029593785.1 Cabassous unicinctus | reverse complement strand
TTGTATTGTTTTTTATGTTCTTTTCTCACAGTCTTTTTGTAACTAATCTCGAAGTGACAGACCATCCTTTTTGCCAGTTTTTGCCAGTCTAGCCCACACCTAAGAGGGGATTACACAGGGCATGGGCAGGAGGTGGGCATCACTGGGACAACTTAGAGGCTTCTGAGCACCACGATGGAGAAAGAGAAGATGGATGTTGAGGACAGCTAGCTGGCCTTTTCTGTACAGGGAAAATCGGATACACTTATACTAGTGAGGAAGATGGCTTCTAGGCACCAAGAAAGGCCAGAATGTCCAGGTGCGCTTTCTGCTGCCATTGGGAGTGGCATTTTTTCACAGAAAGGCTGATTAGTTCATGTTTTAAGTTAATTTTCAATGTATTAAAGCTACAAATTAAGTACATTGTCTACATTCTACTTTCAAATATTATTCTATTTATAAATCTAGTACATTTTAAGTCACTATCAGGGAGATCTGTGATTAATATTCAATTAACTCCAGTTCAACAGCCCCAACATCCTATTTAGAATTTCAGTTAATTAAATTCCTTATATGTTCCGCTTTCATAAATTTAAACTGTTCGATTTTCTTTGAAAGCTCAACAGAAGCTTCTAAGAAGCAAAACCTTCCCAAGTACTTATCTCATAAATATGATAAATTAAGCTCATCAAGATGTTTTAAACATTCCAGCACCATTTATTAATTTAGTAAAGTTCTCTTTTGCATTTCAGTGAAAAAAAGTCATGAGTATAAAACAATAAATTAGCACATTGTACATTTTACAAGACTAACTTGTTATGTTTTCTAATATGCCAAATTCTCTTGAACATTACAAATACTTTAAATATCAAATCTTCCAGGTCATTCTTAAATAGCATGCAAAAATATTAATTCTCTAGGCTTGATCTATTTCATCTTTATACTCGATTCTAAGTCTTCCTGGGGTTAAAAAAAAAAAACACCACTCTTAAAGAAACAATTTTACTGACGAGATGAGGGTAATTTGGGCTGGAGATTTGGGGCTGGGCTGGTTGCTAAGAAAAAACCTGCTGAGCCGTTTTAAATAATTACCATAAAAAAGGCTTTTATGGGCTGCAAAGATTTGGTCCTCGGGCCCACATCCCTGGTTCAGATCATACCATTATCTAACTTTTCCAGCCAGTGAAATAAATCAGACGGAATCTGCAGGGCCCCTGAGGTGGCTGCATAGCTGGATTGGAGTTAGCCCCGCTGGGTTCTGCATTCTGGCCTGGCCACAACCCTAGAGCAGGGCTTCTTAACCTTTTTGGTTCCACGGACCCCTTTGCCAGTCAAGTGAAAACCATGGACCCCTTACTAAGTCCACACTATACTGTGTATTATTTTATAAATACATCACACCTGCACCAACACGTCCCCACAAGAATAATGTTTTTTTGAATTTCAATTCAAGCTCACAGGCCCCTTGCTAAGAACCCCTGACCTACAGGTAGGTCAGCTGTGTCCATCTCGTGCCTCCTCAACCCTTTGCTTGGCCTTGCTCCTTACCCACCGGATGACGTCTGGGCTGTGACGCAGAGCTGGACAGGCAGGTCTGGGAAGGTCCCTAGGAGATTGTGGGGATGGTCCCTGGGGCCGCCAGCTCTCACGATGGTGTCAGTGGGGTGCCCTGGGATGGCAGGCCCGTGGGGCTGCTGAGCTCAACTTGTTAACGTCCTCAGAGGCCCCGTGGAGCAGGGGAGGGGAAGTAAGGGGCCCGTGTAAGGGCGGGGAGATCGGAGAACAGGCTCTGGTGGCTGGAGGTGGGCAGGGGAAGGACATCAGCCAGGCGACCTCAAAGCCCAGCCCCGCCCAGAGAGGGGTCTGGGGAGCCAGTCCCGTCGTCCAGAGACTGAGAACCTACTCTGTGTAGCAACTACCAGGACACTCTTCCAAGGTCCTGATGGCAGGGAGACAGCGGGTCATAGTGACCCAGGGACCAGGGGTGGGGTGAGGAGTGGGGTGGAGGCTGCACACATTTTGGAGGCAAGCCAGTGGGCCTGGCTGTGGACCTGGATGCCATGCCGGGGAGGGAGAGGCAGGGGAGCCCAGGGCCAGCGGGACTTAGGGTCCCAGTGGGTGGTTAAACGAAGGCGCCTTTTCCTGAAGAGGGCATGACATGAGGAGTAGCTGTGGAGGGGTGAGAGGTCAGTCCTCCTGGAGGCTTGTGCATTTGAGATACTGCTAGACATTCATGTCTCTTTTGTGAATGACAGTCAGCCTTTCCTAGACCCTGGACAGACCGCTTGCAGAGTTAGATTTGTTTGGGAAACATTGCAAGGGGACATACCCTCCTCGGAGAGACTCACGGCTTTGAAGTTGCACGGTAAAAAAAAATCAGCAAAGCAAACAAAAAAAACCTAGCTCACCCTGGCCGAACCCAGTGCTTCCCAGACAGTTCAAAGTGTGAAAACTTGTTTGCTTTTTTTTTAAAACAAGAGTGTTATTGAGACAGAATTCATGTACACCATTTACCTATTTAAAGAGTGCAATTCAGCGGTTTTTATTATAGTCACAGAGCTTTGCAACCATCACCACAGTGTCGCTTCAGAACATTTTTCCCCCTAAAAGAAACCCCGGACTGTACAGCAGTCACCCTCCCCTGCATTTCCTCCTACTGCTTTCCCTCCGGCCCTGGGCAGCCTCTGTCTGCTTTCTGTCTCTAGAGATTTGCCTCTTCTGGACGTTTCATAGAAATAGAATGAAACGGTAAGTGGTCTTTTATACTGAACACCATGTTTTCGAGGCTCATGCAATAGCATGCATTGCTGCTTCGTTCCTTTTCACAGCAGAACAATATTCCATTGTCTGCTTGTCTATTTTTGAGGGACTTCTCTGCAGTCACCGCAGTGTCACTAGCAGCCCCTGTGTGTAGACAGCCCTGCTTCTGGTGTAAGCCCACCACTGACCTGTTCTGGAAGGCTGATGAGGGCTGCGTGCCCGCCGTGTGCCCAGTGCTGTGTATACCGTGACTCGCTCAGGGTCTGAGTTCCCAGCACCCTGTCTGCCTGATTTAAGGGCAAAAACACTTTAGTAGAAGGGATGTGTTGGGAAGCGGATGTGGCTCAAGTGGTTGAGCTCCCGCCTACCACATGGGAGGTTCCAGATTCAGTTCCGAGTGCTTCCTGGAGAAGACGAGCAAGACAGTGAGCTGGCACGATGAGCAGGCATGGTGAGCTGACACAACAAGATGACCCAACAAGGAGATGCAAAGAGGAAAGACAATGAGAGACACAGCAAAGCAGGGACCTGAGGTGGCTCAAGTGATTGAGCACCTCTCCTCCACATGGGAGGTCCCAGGTTTGGTTCCTGGTGCTTCCTAAAGAGAAGACAAGCAGATACAGAGCGCACACAGCAAATGGACAGAGAGCAGAAAGCAGAGGGGGAGGGGGGAGATAAATAGATAAAAATAAATCTTTAAAAAAAAAAGGTATGCGGAGCTCATGGGCTCACTGAGTGGGCTTGAGCCCAGATTCTGGGTGTCACAGGCAGGAATGAAGGGCAGATTCAGGTTCTGTGGGGGGATCTGTGGTCACAACCAAACCCTAGACCCTCCACGTGTCTGGTGACATCACCGTGTTGAACACTGAACACCTGCTCACTTGGCAAATACTTACCGAGTACCAATGGGGCTGCGGCAGGGCACAGAGGGGCAGAAATCTCACATTCCAAGGGGGAAATTGATAATTAGGTAATAAATAAAGTGCACAGTGCATTGGTTGGAGATTAAGTGCTGTGGAGAAAAATCAAGCAGGGGAGGCTTAGGGGTGCCAGCCGGAGTGCGGGGTTGCAATGACCAGGAGAGTGGTGTGCAGTCAAGACTGAGTGCAGCAGACCTGGGCTACGGTAATGAGTGTGGTCTCCAAAGGGAGGTCTGGTCTCTGTCCTAGCTCCTGAGGGTAGCCTCTAAATCTTTGGAATTTTCCGTGATAGAAGTGTCTTTTGCTATTCTTGGTGGGACCCCCCCAGGACCACACCTGATAATCATACCCCTAATGAGATGACAGGGTGGTAGTCTTTGGGTACCTGTCAGAACAACCATGTGATTAGGGGGCTGGGTTTGGGTCACTTAATATCAGCCTTGATATCACTTAATATCAGCCATTTGATATCAATTCTGGGAAAGGGAGGGGGCAGGAGATTGAGTTCAACCACTGATTCAATCAATCCTGCCTTCTTCTCCCCCCCTTCCCGAGATGGCTCCCTCATCTGTCTGCTCACTGTGTCTGCTCATTGTCTCTGCTCATCATCTCTGCTCATCTTCTTTAGGAGGCACCAGGAACCAAACCTGGGACCTCCTGTGTGGGAGGCAGGCACCCAACCGCTTGAGCCACATCTACTCCCTGCTCATTGTGTCTGCTCATTGTGTTTGCTCGTTGCATCAGCTCATTGCATCTGCTCATCTTCTTTAGAAGGCACTGGGAACTCAACTGCTTGAGCCACATTTGCTCCCAATCCTGCCTTCTTAATGAAACCCCATAAAAACTCTGGCTGCTAAAACCCGAGGGAGCTTCCAGTGATGGCTAATTCACCTTGATATGCCAGGAGGGGGCATTTTGACTCGACAGGGGAAGGACGTGGAAAAGGCATCTGAGACCCTCTGAGACCTCACCCTCCGCGTCTCTTCTGATTGTAGCCTTTTCACTATAATAAGACGGTAAATACACAAGTGCAGTGCTTTCCTGAGGGCTGTGAGTGGGTCTAACAAATTATCGGAACTGAGGAGGCAATGGGAACCCCAAACTTGTAGTCAATTGGTCAAAATTGAGGGCGGCCCTGGGATTCCCCGAGCTTGCACCTGGCTCCTGAAGGGTCGTCTGGTAGAGGATGGCCCTTGAGCTGCGGAGCCTGACCGAAGCCAGGTAGTTGGAGTCAGAATTGCAGTGGCATTAACGCTGGCAGGGTTAGAAGTCATGTCCAGCTGGTGTCAGAAAAGGTGGGACCCACTGGACCGACCCCGACGCACTGAAACACGTGGTCTGGGAAGAGGAAGGATGGGGGGCAGTGAGGAGCCTTTGATTCCTGGCGGCCACCCAGTCACGGGTGATAGGGAGCTGCAGTAGTGCTGCCACCTCCTGAGATGAACAAACGCCCACATCCCAGAGGTCTTCAAAACTGGCCTTATCTCTTGGGAGATAAGCTCTGAGCCCTTGGAATATTCTGCCTGGTAAGTGTGTCTTTGTCTACCTGAGACCTTGGGCTATGCCAGATAGTTTCTGCTGAAGGTGTGATTTGTGGTGGACACCTGTTTTTATTTTCCAGGGGTCCTGGGCTACCTACATCACATTGACCCCTGGGGGTGGGAGGTGGCTGGACCCTGAGTGGCCAAGGTCAGATGTATGGACGCCCCATGCCTACCTGGCTGACCCCCAGTAAACCCCAGACACTGAGGCTCAGGTGAGCTTTCCTGGCTGGCAGCGCTTGGCACGTGTTGTCCCACAGCATTGCTGGGAGAATTAAATGCTGTCCATTTGACTGCACTGGGAGAGGACAAAGGAGCTGCTTCTTGATCTCCCAGACTCTGCCCCTTTAGCCTTTTTCCTTCCTGAGCTTAATCTGTATCGTTTTGCTATAATAAACTGTAACTATGAGTATAACTGCTTTTCTGAGTTCTATGAGTCTGATACCGAGCAAAAGCGGGGGGTTCTCTGCCCCATGCACGCCAATGACCAAGTCCTGAGACATCGGGGCTCCAAAGAAAGGCTTTATTGCTAAGCACAAAGGAGGGGATCAGATGGCCTGTCGGCCTAAATCTGTCTCCCCGAGTCTAAGGAGTTTCACACACGGGAGGGTGGAGTGGTGACCATTAACACAGTAAGTACAAACAGGGGCTGGGGCCCGATGTAGCTCAGGTGGCTGAGCACCTGCTTCCCATGTACAAGGTCCTTGGTTCAATCCCCAGTACCTCCAAAACAAAAACAAAAAACAGGGGCTGAGACTCGTTCAGTGAGTTTCAGTAATTTCAGGTATTAACTTTTGGCTATTCTACAATGTACTAGAAAAAAAATCCATATATTGATTCAGTCATTTGCTAATTCTTAACTCTTGGTTACAAATCCTTTTAGCAAATTATCTAACCTGAAGGTGGTCTTGGGGGCCCCCGACACGAGTGGTCAGGGAAGGTCCCCCTCCTTGGGGACATTTGAGGAGGGATGTGAGGGAGGGGGCCCCACGCTGCTGCCAGGTGCCTGGCTGTCTGGCCACTCCCGTTGTCCAATGTCTTCCTTTCCAGCCCGCCACCCCCCGAGTCCCTGCCCCTAACTGTCAATCTGGGCAGGTGCATCTTCTTATCAGGACACAGTCATATTGGATCAAGGACCCACCCTACTCCAGGATGACCTCATCTTAAGTTAACTAATTCTACCTGCAATGACCCTATTTCCAAAAAATGTCACTCCAATAACTTCTGTCACCAGCTACACTGTAATTCCGACACTAACTACCTGGAGTTAGGTTAGACTCTGCGGGTTGAGGGCTCAGTCCCCACAAATTATCCTAACCTCAGACACCAGTTGCAAGTTCAGGAATTCCTAGCCGGTCACTAGAACAACTCACCAAACCCAGGAAAGCGCTATACTAACTTTTACAGTTTTATTAGAGTGGAAAGGATACAAATCAGAAGAGACATATGGAGTGAGGTCCAGAAGGGTCCCCAAATGCAAAGCTTCCTTGTCCTCATTCTGCAGAGTCAGGATGTGTCAGCCTCCCGGGGAGCTTTCTTTTTCAGGAGGTACCAGGGATTGAACCCGGGACCTCGTACCTGTGAGGCAGGTGCTCAAACATCGAACTACACCTGCTTTGCCTGGGGGGCCTCTTGAGCTTTGGCATCCAGAGTTGTCTGGGGTTTCATTATGTGGCTGTGATTGGTTAGATCAGTGTGTCCATGTGGTTGGACTGTCTCCAGCCCCCTCCCCTCCCTGTAGGTCGGGCTACTGTGACCTGTGACGTGGCTGAAAGTGCCTACCCCTAATCACAGGTTTGGGGGCCTTTCTCGCACTGCACCCCCATCCTGAGTCAGCTCCTCAGCATAACCCACCAAGGGTGGTCCAGGCCCACCAGGAATAACGAAAGACACTCCTATCAGGATATTCCAAAGATTTAGAGGATATCTGCCAGGAACTGGGGACAAAGGCCAACCACGGGGCGGGGGTGGTGGTGGAGTGGGGGTAGTTAGGACTTCAACATGTACTTTTTTGGGGAGGGGCACAATTCAACCATAACAGGGCTGTGCAGTGCTGCTTTTAAACCTCTCGACTATCATGAATATCACCCAGGTGACAGACGAGGTGACAGACGAGGTGACAGACGAGGTGACAGACGAGGGACGTGAGGCTCGGGGTCAGTGTGGCTGGAGCCCTGCGTGCTCACCACCCATGTGGGGGTGGCCTGGCGGGTCCTTAGGAAGTGCAGCCATGCCGCCACAGAGAGTCAGTGCGGCCCTTTCAGGACCGCGGTGGCACCTACTGGTGGCGGGTCAAGGGCCCAGAGGATGGCAGCTCCATCTCGCTGACCTTGTCCCCTCACCTGAGCCCATCCAACAAGGCTCAGAGGTTCTCAGGTGGGCCTGGGGTAGGGGATGAGGTGGGAGAGGTGAGGGAGGGAGCCTTCTCTGCAGACCCCACACATCTCCCCCATCTTCAGGAAAGGTGTTACTCATGTGCATTAGACAGTGAGGAAGGGCACACGGGCTGGGCCAGGCGTGACCGGCTCGAGTGGGAGCACGTGAATCTGCTCTTGCCCTTGAGGGTGACTGCCCACCTCCACCAGGCTGTCTGCTGGGCCCTGCCATGCTTCAAGGACTTCTGCTCGCCAGGGACAGTGGGGGTGGGAGCCCACCTGCCACAGTGCAGGGTGGTCCTTGCATCTGCTGAGGGGTGTACTGGGGGCTGGCATGGAGAGAAACAAGCCCACTTCCCTGACAGAGCTCCCCACCCTACCCGGTAGCACCCCAAACCAGGCTGGAGCTTGGGTCTCTCCCCATCCCCTGCATTAGTCACAAAGTCTGACTGAGTGGCTCAAGCAATAAGAAAGTTTATCAAGGACAGAGCAAGGAATCCCAGGCCGGATGGCCAAGGTAGAGGTTAAATCGACTGCTTAGCCCCATCTTTAAAGTTCCAGGCTCTTCCCATCCGTCCCCAGGCAGCAGGGCAATGGTCACAGCTCTAGATGCCACATGCAGACAGGACGGTTGTCTATCGGAGCCCCTTCTAGAACAAGGGTGGCGTGAGGGCGGGCTAACTTCTAACAGAAGCCCCGGGACTCGTCATAGTAAAAGTTTACTTCTCGGGAGGGGATGTAGCTCAGTGGTTGAGCACCTGCTTCCCAAAAACGAGGTTCTGGGTTCAATCCCTGCAACATAAAAAAAAAAAGTTTACTTCTCATTTGCATCGCAGCCTGAGCAGATTGGCAGGGGGGCTCTGCTCTGCATGTCCTAAGGGGACCCAGGCTCCTTCCCTTCACCGGGCCCCAGGGGCTCTCACTGGGTCAGTCCAGCAGACGAGAGAGGCCAGGGACAGCCAGTGTGGAGGGATTTATGGATCCAGCTTGGAAGCAGCACCCATCACTCCTGCCCACGCTCTCTGCTGATTGCAGAGGAGGCTGGGGATGCTGTCAGGCTCTGAGCCCTGCAGGCAGAGGACACAGGGATCCACAAATGTCTCTGTCTCAAGAATCTTTCCCAGAAGCCCCTGAAGGGTTTCTCCTTTCAAGTCATATGTCAGAGCTGGTCACACGCCCACCCCTCCACCAGTCCCTGGCAAGGGAAAAGGGACCACCCCGACAGCTCAACTGAGCAGGATTTCCTCCAACACGCAGGGGAGGTTTGGAGAGCCCAATACACTCAGGGCTCCCCCAGATGGGAGGCAGGGATACCAACGGGCAGACAACTGACAATCTGTCAGCTTCTTCTCCCCCACTGGTCTCTGCCATCTCCCCTCACCTCCACCTCCCCAGCTCCTGCCCTTTGCTTCAAACCCAGCACAGCCACGACAGGAATTCCTTGCCGCCTCACTAATTGTCCTTAGGTGGCTCGTGGCAGTGAAGAGCCCCTAGGAGGGCTATTTCCCAGGCGAGGACATCCTTCGGGTGCTGCCTGTCAACTGCACGGGATGTCGGGCTGTGAGGTGCAGGGATAGCAACCCCTCTGCCAGCCAGGGTCCCTGGCCTTTCTAAAACCCTAAGAATTCGGACTTTTGCTTTTCTTCCAGTGCCCCCCAGGGAATGGTTGGCCTCAGGCCTTTTGAGTTCTCTGCTCCAGAGAAAGGGTTCTTCCCCTTCTGGAGAGTTTGGGTCCTCCGGCTCTGCTTCCAACTGGTTGAGTAAATTTCATTTTGAAGGGGAAGGGATGTTGGGAAGCCCATTTGAATCCAGAGCCAAATCATATTATCTAATTGTTTCATCATGACTAAAGCTATTTTCCTCTCCATTGAGCTGGTTCTAGTGTTGTCTTCTCACTTGCTTCCACGCTGAGAGGAGAAAGAGATGAGATTATTACGATGGCAAACCCCAAACAGAGTCTGCAGCCAGGGCTCCCAGGTCTCTCAGGGCACAGCTCCATCCTTTTGGGTGATAGAGGATTCAGTTCTGCAAGGCAGGGTAGTCTACGAGGGATGGGCTGCTCTGTAGTCGGCAGAATAACAATTCCTCCCCCTTCCCCCACGAGTGGCCACGTCCTGGCCCCAGCACCTGTGAATCGGTGAGGTTACATGGCAAAGGGGAATTAGGACAGCAGATGGGATGAAGGTTGTTGATCAGCTGACCTTGAGATGGGCGCGTGGGCCTGGATGATCTGGATGGGCCCAATGTCATCCCAAGGGCCCTTAAAACTGGACGAGGCTGTCAGAAGAGAGAAGCAGAGAGGTGGCCTGCTGGGAAGGACGTGGCCTAGCACTGCTGGTGCTGAAGATGGAGGAAGGAAACGCCAGCCAAGGCGTGTGGGCAGTCTCTAAAAGCTGGAAAAGGCAAGGGAACACATTCTGCCCTAGAGACTCCAGAAGGACCACAGCCCTCTCCACACCTCCATTTTAGCCCCCGTGAGACCCAACCTGGACCTGCATTATTTTAAGCCACTAATAAGTTTGTGACAATTTATTACAGCAGCAATGAGGAGCGAACGCCTCCTCTAAACCCAGCTATGACCCCCCAAGACTATCCAATGAGTAGTTTAAGCAGTGGAAAGTTTTAGGGGAACTTGAAAACCAGGAATAGCTTCTGGAAAAAGATAATCAAAGTAGCTTCCATTTATAGAGCCCTCTGCTAGTTAGAACAAGCTAAGCTGCTAAAACAAGGACACCCCCAATTACCCTGGCTCAATCAACATAGATGTTTAGAAATAATTAGAATAAGCAAATTCATTAAGTCAGAAACTCAAATACAGGTTAGGAGAGGCCGGGGTGGGGGTAGGAAATGGGAAGTTAACTCTTAATGGGTGCAGAGTTTCTGTTTGGGGTAATGGAAATTTTTGTTACTGGATGGTGGAGATGATAATACAACATTGTGAATGTAATTAACACCATGAATTACATATCTGAATGTGATTAAAAGGGGAAATTTTAGGTGGTATATATGTGTGACAGTTTGATATAGTTATGAATTCCAAAAATAGATATGGATTATGCTTGTAAACTGGTCTGTTCCTCTGGGCGTGATTAAGTTATGATTAGGGCTTTGAATGGGCCACGTCAGTAGGATGCTGAGTCCCTGCCCCTTGGTGGGCGGGGACTCAGAGACAAACTACATGGTAGAGCAGAGGAGTGAGTTGGAGTTTTGATGTAGGAGTTCTGACGCAGAGTTTTAATGCTGGAGGAAGTAAGCACACAGAGGAGCTTGGTCGTGAGGAAGGAGAGAAGGCCCTGGGAAAAGAGACGAGCCATTCGCCTAACAGTTCACAGCTGGCCTTGTGGACAGAGGCAAAGCCTAGAGAGCCTCATAGCCTACAGCTGACCTTGTGACCAAAGGAGCTGGTGGTGACACTTGTGAGGAGATGACCCAGTGACCCAGAGCTTCTGCCCACACCTTATTGGTTTGGACTTAGTCACTTGGACACATGTCGCTGCAGGAGAGTCTGAGGAATGTCTGGCTGAGTGGCATGGCTCCAGCTAGATTTTGGGGTCAGGGTGATGGTGGTGCTGGTTTCTACCACTAAAAAGAAGGGAAGAGAGGCTACTGGTGGCCACCTAGTTTCTGCCATGAACTTTTGGTGGGTCAGTCACAGTGCTCAGCTCGGACATGTATCATTTCATTGACTAGCCCCACAATCCTGTTTTTTTTTAGTTTTTAGGAGGCACCAGGGATTGAACCCGGGACATTGTACATGCAAAGCAGGCACTCAACCACGGAGCTACACCTGCTCCACTCAATCCTGTGTCAGGAAGGAGTGCTCTCGGTTGCAAGTAACATGAAGTCCAGCTAACAAAAGCGTAACTTATTGTTTATTTAACAAAAACTCTTGCAACAGTCTGTCTCGGGGTTGGTCCAGTGGCTCAAGTCTGTCTTCAAGGAGCCAGGCTGTTTCTCCTGCCTTCCGTTATCCTCAGGATGTTGACTTTTATCCTTACAGATGGTTTCCTCGGCTGCCCTGTAACCACACACTCACAAAGGTGGGAAGATGTGGGGAGGGGAGGTGCTAGCGAGCTCTCCTGTCCCTCCTGTGCCTTGGCAGAAGCCACCGAGCACCTCTCTCCTTAGGCCTCCTTCCCCAGAACTGGGCTCCATGGCCCCCTTCATCTACAAAGGAGGCTGCAGGAGGGGAACGGGTCTGCCAGGGCTGGCTTCTCCCAGTTCGTTGCCTGGGACTCGGTACATGGCTGCAGTGAGAAAAAAACAATCCGTGTTCTGTTAGCAAGGAAGAAGGGTGAATGGCCAGCAGGTAACAGGACCTGCCTGTAGGACTAGAGGTGACATCCATGGCATTTAATAATGGCATTGTATGGCAGGGGCTAGTCAGAACTGACGCAGCTGAAACCCTAGATCAGGGTCTCAGAAGGCCCCTGCCCCCATGTGCCAGGCTCTGCCCCCTTGACTGTGGGGAGGGGAGGGGTCCTGAGGAAGGAGCCAGGCAAAGCAGGGCACTTGGCCATGGCTATTCGCCAAGCAGAGTGGAGGATTTCAGTATTTAAACAACCTGTCTGGCTGCCAGAGGGGCCCTGCCCCATGAAGACAATGAAAAGCCTGGGCCCTTCCTCCTGGTGGCTCTGTGCCCCCCTAGGGATGTTCATAAAAGCAGAACATCCTCATTTGATGCTCGAGGAAACAGGCTCAGAGAGGGGAACTAATTGGAGACCCTCGGGAGGAACTCCGCGAGCTTCCTGCATCGAGCCATATGCCGCTGCTTGGCAGAGAGTGAGTGTGATGACGGGCATCTACCAGCCGTCCCCCAGCACCAGGGCCTGCTCTGAGCACAGCACACGTGTTAGCACCCAGCTCTGGCGGGGAGATCCTGCTATTGCACTATTATCCAGGGGAGGAAGCTTGTAGAAGTTAAGCAGTGATTTCTCAACCGGGGGAGATTTTTCACCCCCAGGGGATATTTGGAAATGTCTGGAGACATTTAGGTTGTCATAACTGGGGAGGAGCGTTCCTGGCAGCTAGCCAGCTGCAAAACATCCTACCACGCACAGGACAGCACCCAACTGCAAATAATTATCCAGCCCCCAATGTTGACAGTGCTGAGGCTGAGAAGCCCTGCCCTAGAGACTCGTGTGCCCCTGGGTGCCAGGGCCTCCAAACTGGGGGCAACGCAGACGTCTGTCAAGAGCAGAATGGGGAAAAAATGAAAATAAAATAAAATAAAAAGTAAAATAAAATAAAATGAAAAGAGACACACTGTAGCCTAGTCACATGAAGGATGAAATTAATGAATAGCCGTGTTTGTCGAGATGGACGAATCCCAAATCAATGTTGAATGAAAGAACCAGGTCGGAAAAGAACACGATAGTATGCTTCCATTTATATAAAGCTCAAAAGCAAGCAATGCTAAATATATATATGGCATGTATACATAGATGGTCTATTAATTTCCTGTTGCTGCCATAATAAATGACCACAAACTGGGTGACTTAAAACAAGAGACATTTACTCTTGCACAGTTCTGGAGGCTGGAAGTCCAAGTTCAAGGTGCTGACAGGACCAGGCACCCTCCAGAGCCTCTGGGGGAGGCCCCTTCCTGGCTTCCTCCAGCTTCTAGTGGCCCTGGGCTTTCCTTGGCTTGTGGCAGCGTCACTCTAGTGTCTTCCTCCATCTGCATCTGACCATCTAAACCTGAAGTTTAGCCCCAGGAGACTGAGTGTCCGTCTTCACATGGCGTTCTCTTCTCTGTGTCACTCACATTTCTTATAAGGACAGCAGTCTGAATTCTTGGGACTTCCTCTTAACTTGATTATCTGCAAAGATCCCATTTCCAAACCATTTTTTAAAAGGCAGAACTGTGTTCACAGCCACAGCCGTTGCTCTCTAACGCCAGCACTGCCTCTAGTCTGCCGAGCTCCAGCCAGAGGAAAAGGTGGGTTGTGGCAGTTTGAGATTAGTTTTGTGAATCTCCTCCCCACCTCAAAAAAAAAAAAGAGAAAGATTATGTTTGTAAACTGTTCTGTTCCTCTGGGATTGTATTAAATTCAAAGGTTTTGAATTTACTCAATAAAATCAATTCAGGGCCTTTGAGTCTCCCATGTCAGTAGGGCATGGCTCAGGCTTGAGTTCCCGCCGCTTGGTGAGCTGATATAAATGGGCACTCACAGAAGAAGATATGGAAGAGGAGAGAACTTTGTCAGTTTTGATACTGGAGCCCTGGGGAGAGACGAGCCATTTGCCTGGTGGTTTGCAGCCGAAGAGAACAGAGCAGCTGAGCAGCTGAGAAGGCCCGAGAGACCAGGCAGAGGTCGCCCGCCATCTTGCTTCAACACGTGGCAACAGGCTTTGGTGAGAAAGCAGCCTTGACTTGGACTCTTTAGGGCCTTGTAACTGTAAGCTTTTGCCCCCAAAAAATATCCTTTATAAAAGCCAACAGATTTCTGGTACTTTGCATCAGCACCCCTTTGGCTGACGAATACACGGGTACATAAGGATGTCTCTATGCCTTACCTCATACAAAGCAGACTGCCCGGAAATGCGTGGCTGGTAAGGCACCCAGGAAGCACCTGGCTACCAAAGCTGCTCTCTAGAAAGCGCCCTCTACTGGAGGGGTGAAGAAACCTCGTGGCTTCAGGCCTGGTACTGTGGCCCTGCAGTGAAATGAGAAGTTATCAGAAGTCTGTGGAACTTTTGATTTGCAAACTTCCCTTCCAGAGTCTGGTGTGAGAAACTGCTCAGGGCTTCAGAGCAGTTCTGTGCGTCCAGAACGCAGCTATGGGTGCTTTCCAGGAGGCCTTTTTGAAGACACCGACCTGTGTGCTCTCCATGCCAAATGTGTAACAATTGTGCCAAAAGATATTCTGCTAGCACGTGGCATAAAAGAAGAATGTGCTTAAGAACCCACTATGTGGGGAGTGGGTGTAGCTCAGTGGTTGAAAGCCTGCTTCCCATGTATAAGGTCCTGGGTTCAATCCCCGGTACCTCCAAAAAAAAAAAAAATCCACTATATTGGGAAACATTTCATTAAAAAAAAAATGTTTTCCTCTTCTTCCTGTTTTCCTTTTCTTCCTGTTAGATTTTTTTACCCCATTGGTCAAAGTATATGATTGTGAATGGAAAAATAGGGCACAGAAATCAGGTATTAGTGATTTTTCCATTTTCATTTATGTGTGACTTTTTAATACAAGGGTGGGGACATAAAACATTAATGCAAGTCAAAATGTTTCAATGAACAAGTTTCAACAGTTCAACTTTATAACAATTATAAATAAGCTTGTTAAACTTTTTTGGACAATGCCAGCATTTGGATTTTTAAAAAATACAAGTAAACTTATTGATGGCCACTAAATGGCATTTGCAGCATTTCATTGTACAGCAGATTCCATCCATTCACTCTAATTTTCCAAGTTGTCCTACATGCTAGTATATGTTTTTAATGTTGTCTGTCTTCTGTGCTGTTCCTGTAAGTTTTCTATTAAAATATGTTAAACTATTAAAAAATTCATACAAACACACACACACAGTTTTTATCTCCTGTAAGTTTCCAGGGAAACAGATTCTGAGTTGGAACGTTGCAGGCAGATGGTTTTTTGTGGAATGCTCTCTGGGGCGACATTTGAAAGGAAGAGAGGGGAGCAGGATGGGCAGGGGGGAAACTGAATGGTGATGCAGTAGCAACAAAGGCTTCAGCCAGTCCTACAGGGGACCTGGAGCTGGGAGGCCCTTCAGTGTCATCCCTAACTGAGGCGAGGGAGCCAGGCTTCTGTGCACGCTCTCTGACTGGACATAGGATGATGGCTGCCCCTGGCAATGGGGCATCACTCTGAGGGAGGTGGCTCTCTTCCACTGATGGCATTGCCCAGAGAGAGACTTGGCTGTAAGTCGTCAGCTGCCCACACTCCTGCCAGCTGGTGGAGTGACGCCTTGGACCCGAGGAGGGCACCTGGACAGCACATGACAGCATCCACTGTACTTTTTTTTTTTTAAAGATTTTTTAAAATTTATTCACTTTTATCCATTTTTACTCTCCCCCCTCCCCCATTTTTGCTATTTCTGTGTCCATTCACTGGGCAACTCTCTGTGTCTGTTTCCTTCCCTCTCTTCTCATCCTTCTCCTCTTGTCTTCACTGGGATTTGATCCTGGGAAACTCCGACGTGGGAGAGAGGTGTCCTACCGCCTGTGCCACCTTAGTTCCTGGTTTTTTGGTGCGTCTCGTCTTGCCTCTCCCTTGTGTCACTCTCCTGTTGGGTCATCATCGTGCTGCGATGCTCGGCGGGGCCTGGCGGCTCACCCGCTTGCGGGGCCTGATGGTGCACCCACGCTTATATTTTTCTTTTATTTTTACCGGGAGGTCCTGGGGGTTGAACCCAGGTCCCTCCATATGGGAGACGGACTCCGAACCATTTGAGCCACATCCGCCCCTCCACTGTACTTTTGTATCTATGATATATTTAATAATTTAAAATGAAAATCTATTAATGCAGTATTCCAAATGTTGGGGATTGAATCACACTCTCCACAAAAGGCATATTCAGGTTCCAACTGGTGGTCCTGTGGGTGTGAACTCGGAGGTAAACAGAACATTTGGAAGATGTTGTTTTCAGTTAAGGTTTGGCCAGGAAGTGAGGATGGGCCTTTCTCCTATTACCAGAGGCCTTGTGGGAAAAAGCCACAGGAAGGAGGCTGGAAGTCAGCAGAACTGGGAGAAGGAAGAACTGAAGGAAGACACCACTATGTGCATTACCATGTGACGGAAAGGCAAAGACCCAAGGATCACCGGCAGCCAGCCCCAGATGCTGCCGTCATTAGACAGAAAATATTGCCCTGCTGATGTCTGGATTTGGGGCTTCTCCTGGCCTCGAAACTGTGAGCCAATACATTCCTATTGTTAAACCAACCCAATTTATGGTATTTGTTTTACCAGCTAGGAAACTAAAACACCATAATAGCAGATTAATTTTTAAATGTTTAAAGAAAAAAATTCATAAAATTCAACAGTCATTTATAATAAAACTTTGTCACCAACTAGGGATAAGAGGGGATATCGTCGACCTGATAAAAGGAGCCTACTAAAATCTGTAACCAATATCCAACTTAATTAGAAAAATTCCCTTTAAAGAACTAGTAAGAAATTTCAGCAAGTTTTTTTTGACATAAATGTTAAAAAGTCAATAGCACTTCCATAATAGCAGCAACAACCAAGTAGAAATGTAATTCTTAAAAAAAGATTTCATAAGCTATGCAGCCAGAAGGCCAAGAAAAGAGGTCCAAATTATTTTTAGAGTAAATTATGAGACTTCATTAAAGGGCAGCAAAGATGACCTAAATAGACAGATACCATGTTATATAGTAAGTAAGACAAATGAACTAGATCTACATGAATCAATCTGGATAAATGTAAAAAATGTAATGTTGAGTGAAAAAAAAGCAAGTTGCAAAAGAAACACAGAGTATGACATTCTCTGCATTAATTAGGATTTGGATTTAGCTGTATGTAACAGACACCCCAAATCACAGTAACTTAAACAAGATACAAGTTTATTTTCTCTTAAGTAAAATTCAAATTTAGGCTGTTCAGGATGGGCATGGTGACTCTGCCATGGTTGGGATCTAGGCTGCTTCCAGCTTCTCATTCTGCCATCAGTAGGATGTGGTTCTTGTCACAATGGTCCATGATGGAGTTCCAGCTATTTCTTTTATATTCCAAGCAACAGGAATACTGAAGAAAGAATAGAAATGGCATGGTCCCTCCTTTAAAGTCTCATCCTGGAAGTTGCACCCTCCCCTTTTACTTGCCAGAGCTTAGTCATGTGGCCACACCTGGCTGCAAGGGAAGTTGGGGAATGTAGTTTTATTTTAGGAAGCTTTGTGGCTAGAGATTTTGTTTCTATTCTTTTTTTTTTTTAAGATTTATTTATTTATTTCTCCCCTCCCCTCATTGTTTGTGCTTGCTGTCTGCTCTCTGTGTCCATTGTTGTGCACTCTCTGTGTCTGCTCACCTTTTCTAATTTAGAGAGGCACCTCCACTCCCTGCTTTGTTGTATCTCTCATTGTGTTTCCTTTTTGTGTCTCCTTGTTGCGTCATTTTGTTGCATCAGCTCTCTGTGCCAGCCCATTGCGCTAGCCTGTTGGGTCAGCTTGCTGTCTTGTAAGCTTACAGCTCTGAGACTGTGACAGTGTCCAAATGAAGGCATCAACAGGTGATGCTTTCTCCCCGAAGACCAGAAGGCATCTGCTGATCTCTTCCTTCTCTCCCAGGTTTGGTTACTTCAGTTTCTGGCTTCCTCCTTCCCGGTTCTGTTGATTTCAGTTCCTTGTTCTTGTGGCTTGCTCCCTCTGCACCTGTGTTTTTTTCTGTGTCTCCCTGTAATCATCCTGTTTATAAAGGACTCTAATAAAGGGATTAAGACCACCTTGGGTCATACTCTACTGATGTAAGCTAATCAAAAAAGGTCCCACCTACAATAGGTTCATACCCACAGGAATGGATTAGCCTAAAGGACATGATTTTCTTTTCTTCCTTTCTTTCTTTTTTTTTTTTTTAGTATTTAACAAAATCAATTTTATTGATATATATTAATAAAACATACAATTCTCTTCTAGCACAACAAAATGTTCCAGACTCATACTTTTTATGCCCCAGTCCTGAAATAAGCTAAGGAGCCCTTGTTCCTTTTAGTGGAGAATGGGAAATAGAAACCAAGATCTGGGAGCTTGGTGTGCTCATAAATATTGACCATATAGACCAATGGAACTGAACTGAGAGTTCAGAACTAAACTCTCACATCTATGGCCAGTTGATTTTCTTTTTTAATCAATTTTATTGATACATATAAATGAAGCATACAATTCATCCAAAGTGTACAATCAATAGTATTTGGTATGATCACATAGTTGTGCATTCATCACTTCAATCATTATTAGAGGATTTTCATTATTTCAATAATAATAATAACAGACAAAAAGTAGACAAACAAGAAAATTCTTTACCTTTCAATCTCTCTAAGCTTCCCCTGCTATACATAGCTGCTATTTCTGGCTATTCTTGCACAATTATTTATTTATTTAGCAGTTTTATTGAGATTTATTCACATACCATATGATCTATCCAAAGTGTATAATAAATGCCTATTAGTATAATCACAATGTTGTGCATTTATCACCACAAAAAATTTTAGAACAATTCACTCCACACCACTTAGCAGTCCTTCCCAGCCCTACATAACCATTAATCTAATTTCATTTTTATAAATTGATTTATATTTACATTTTATATAGACGGAATCATACAATATGTAGTACTTTGTGTTGTTTCTTTCACTTAGCATAATGTTTTTCTGTCTGATATTAACATCTTGTAGTATTAACATACATTTATTCAGTTGCAAAGAAAAATGGTCTTATATATGCAATTTTACCCAAATTCATATTTCACATGTGTTTTTACTATGTTATACAGTCCCATGTTACATTTTTTAGCTTTCCTTTTTTTTTTTTCAAAGATCTTATTTTTTTTTGGATCAAACAATATGTTACACAATATATGTGGTTCATAGTAACGCAATCATACAGTATTTGTCCTTTTGTGTCTAGCTTGCTTCGCTCAACATCATGTCCTCCAGGTTCATCCATGTTGTCATATGCTTTATGACTTCATTTCTTCTTACAGCTGTATAATATTCCATTGTGTGACTACACCACAGTTTATCCATTTATCAGTTGATGGACACCTGGGTTGTTTCCAAATTTTGGCAATCATGAATAATGCGGCTATGAACATTGGTGTGCAGATGTCTGTCTGTGTCACTGCTCTCAGTTCTTCTGGATATATACCCAGTTGTGGAATTGCAGGGTCATGTGCAAGTCTATATTCAACTTCTTTAGGAACTGCCAAACAGTCCTCCATAGTGGCTGTACCATTCTGCATTCTCACCAACAGTGAAGAAGTGTTCCAATCTCTCCACATAATTCTCAACACTTGTAGTTCTCTATCTTTTTAATAGTGGTCATTCTAATAGGTATGAAATGATATCTCATTGTAGCTTTGATTTGCATTCTCTAATCGGCAGTGA